>OZJO01020635.1:0-30778 GCA_900406225.1 Acrobeloides nanus
CTGAATCCGGATTTTGATTCTCAATATGGATTCTTATCCAGATTCTGAATTCGGATGTTGGAATCTGAATTTGGATTTAGAATCCAGATTCAGAATTCGGATTCAAAATCCGAATTCTGAATCCGGATTCAGAAATTCAGAATCTGAAGTCTGATTTGGATTCTGAATCCGAATATGATTATGAATCCAGATTCAGAATTCGGATTCAAAATCCGAATTCTGAATCCGGATTCAGAAATTCAGAATCTGAAGTCTGATTTGGATTCTGAATCCGAATATGATTATGAATCCAGATTCAGAATTCGGATTCTGATTCAGAATCCAGATCTGAATCCGAAAACTGATTCTGGATTCTGAATCCAAATTCAGATTCCAACATCCAAATTCAGAATCAGAATTCGAATTCAAAATCCGAATTCTGAATCCGGATTCAGAAATGCAGAATCCGAATTCTGATTCGGATTCTGAATCCGAATCTGAATCCGAATCTGATTCTGAATCCGAATCTGATTCTGAATCCGTATTCAGAATAAGAATCCGGATTCAGAATCCGAATTCAGAATCCGGATTCTGAATTCTGATTCGAATTTTTATTTTTCGAACTTTTTCTTATTTTGTCTTATTTTTCATCGAAAATCTTATTTTTGAACATTTTGGACAAAGTTGATTTTTTTGTAAATCATCGCTCATGGTGATGAAACAAGATTTCTACAGCAGCTTTCAACAAATCAGAATCGAGAGACCGAGCGCCTGATGCGCTCGGTGCTACCGCGCCTTCGGAGCTCCTCGTCTAGCTCTATCTTCGATATTTGATCATGTATACAGATAGTGAGTGTTGCTGTATACACATGACCAATCCTCTAGCAATAGGATTGGCCATGCGTATACAGCAACACTTGCAAATGCATTCCTAAACTACTAAACCTGCACTGAGACGCACTCCGCCCACCCCATATGTGAGCGCGCTTCGCGCGCTGTTAGGTTACTTGATAGCACCGGTTTTTTTACCCCTACCAAGTCACTCAAAACGGTTTTTTTCGAAGCCCTTAAAGTCTTTTCACCTAATTTAAAAAGTAATCGATAGAGGGATACTTGGGGCACAATCGATTATATTTTGGTGTAAATCTGCCTTATTTTGAATTTTCTACGCCACTTTGAAGTTGGGGGGTACCCCTGCAATTTTGTATCCTCCTTTTCTCACGGGGGATATCTCCGCTAAAACTCGGTCATAATTACCGTAATGCAAAATCGATAAGGCAAACAAGGGGTACTCCGGAAAAAATTATTTCCTGAGGCTCATCAAGGTGTCATTTCCGCCTAACTTTTCGAGCTTAACACATCCCCGTAATCCTCCCACTGTTTGGACTAACTTTTTAACGGTAAAAAGTTAGTCCGTATAAAAAACAAACATTAGTCGTTTAAGTTGTAGGATTATACTTTTAATGTATAAAGATGAATAACTTGAATTTATTTAAGAAACATTCGATAATTAACCCCGTAGTTCAATCATTAAAATTGAACTATGAATGCTTTTTGATATGTTTTTAAAAATATTTTTAAATACATACCTAAATTATACAGTAGTCATTCAATAATCGGGCCACTCTAGAGGGGGGGGGGGCGATTATCGAATTTTTGAGGAGGGCCTGATTAAAAGGATGCCCGATTATCGAGCGTTTAATGTATTAGAAACCATCTCGTCTTATTTTTTGAAGTCCGATTTTATTTTTGTCTTATTTTTGGAGAAAATTTGTCTTATTTTCGAAAAGTCCATGTAGACACCCTGCTCTAGGGGTTTTTACGTTCAAAAAACAAAATTACGACAAACCACTTAAACTTTATTAAAATATTGCTGAATCGGTTTTTGCGCCTAAAAACCATAAAAATCACCTTTTTTGGGGTAGGATTTTTCCCCCTATGGAGTTGGAATTTCAAAGATTTCGCCATAAAAAAGATGTTTCGCAAAATTGGTCCACCCTGTACTAGTTCCTGTTTTATGATGGGGATCGAAAATTTTTTTTCAAATGATACCAATTTTTAAAATTTTTATCCTACTACATTAAAAGTGTAATGTCTGTCGCGTGTCAAGACGATCTCGGGAACGATCGATTTAAACCCCAAGTGCCATTGCAAAAGTTGTTGATATTCTTACTGAATTTTATAGAATCAGTGATTACTGATCCTATTTCACATGCTATCAGATCGGTAATTACCCATCTCATTAACATCGGCCGATTCGACCCCAACGGTTATACGTTATTTCGGGCACCAGACTGTTATATCCTGAGATTTTATATAGGGGGAATCCTATTACATTAAACGTGTAATGTTTGTGTGTCCAAACGATCTCGGGAACGTTATATTTAAACTACGAGTACCTTTGCAAAAGTTGTAGGGGACGATGAGAGCAGACGATTGGCACCAAAACCATCGAAATCAGAGTAAATATTTTAGTCATTTTTCGGTAGCATATATATCTTTTTAACCTCAAATCCATTTTCTATGATCTAGGTATCAATGAAAAGAAAGGATGAAGGCCTTTAAAGTTTGAAACGATTTTTTGAAAAAAAATTTTCTTGGGTATAAAATCGCATAACACTACAAAAAGCATTGTCATTTTTCTCAAAAAGCGACGGCTCTATGAGGGTCAAGCAGAAATTTTCATCGAAATCTCAGCTTCCCAAAAGTGTGATCGACCATGTGATAAAAGTTCATATTTCAAGAGTTATGCCTGACAAAAGACACATAACCATGCCTATTTTTTGCCGCTTTGTTTTCCATGGTGTCCAAATGAGTTTTCCGTGGAAAGTGATATTCTACAAAGTTGTTACTCATACAATTTCGCGTTGAAATGACCCCTTGCTGATAGTTTTTTGGGTGTCAAAAAAAGTTATAGTAATTTTAGGGAGGGGTACCCTAGTCTATCATTTTTCCGACTGTGACCCTCTTTTGTAATGTATGGATTGTTATACCAAAACAATATTTATTCATCACATATCAAGACAGAAAGAGTTCCTCGCGAATCTAGAAAACAGACTAAAGGAAAAGCTAGCTCATGGGCTAGTTAAGATGTTAAGGAAGACCAGTTGTCTCTCGATGGACTATGAACTCTCATATAATAAAGCAATATATGCTCAAAATAAAGGGCTACACGACATTTCTGATTCGGACACAGATATTGAATCGAAATAGATATATAGATTTTTTTAAATTTTTATTAATTTTTATACAAAGATCAATTATTTACAAATAAAAATAATAGGTATAGCTAGGTCTGGTTTACGTGATAGTTTCTCTGTCAAAAATTGGGCCTAGCTAAACCGATATAAATTATAAATAAATAATACTATCGCATAGATTAAATTTTAAACATTCGCACAATACGATTTTTCGGAGATCGTCGAATAAAGAATTTTCTGACTTCATTATAGGCAAAAATGATTATACCCATAGCTGCAACAACGCCCCAGCATTCGGCTGGCACCGGAGCACCACTTAGGAACAAATTTATACCGGGAACATAAACGAAGATGCCGATCAGGATCAATTCGATTATTACGGCTCCGATCGTCCACTAAAAATTACACTATAAAAAGAGACAAATTTGTACTTCCGACTAGAGGTTATATGTTTAAAAAGGCTCAGTTAAATTTTTATAGCGGTCACTTAAAAATTTCTTCCTTACCGGGTTTTTGAAAACACCATGGGTGAAAATCGATTGTCTCAGCGTTCTGGCACTCCAAATATGGAAGAATTGTCCAAAAACTATACCAAGTTGCCATGCGGACATTGCTTGTCTTCCAATATAATCTTGTTCATCTGGCAAAAAGGTTTTTCCATTGCTATGGAAAGTGGTGTTTCCGTCACTCCAACTTTTACCGGGAACTGCACTCATCCATAAATCGCTTAGGCTTATTCCATGATGCCTAAAATTTGGTTTCTTATTTCAATAAGATAAGATGGAGTTAAAGCTCACCAGAAAACGCAGAAGTACGATAAGATACATCCAATAGAAAGGAATTGACCGGTATATAGGTAGGCATAGGATAAGAGTCCTTTGGAGACGAGATTTTTCTTGCGGTCTCTTGGCGGTCTGCACATGATGTCACCCTCAGCTGGTTCTTTGCACATAGCAACACCTGGAGCAATTTCAGTACCAAGATCGATTGACAAAATCTAAAAATTTGTATTTTTGAAAAAACACAATTTGCAAGGTAGGGGTCAAAAAATAACTTTTTTTTGCCCAATTTTGGTAAAAATTGTATGATTTTAATGAAATTTTGAAAGAATCCTATATTTTTGTCCGTGTGTTATTTCTACTACAAGTTTTTTTACCTGTAGAGCCGACAATCCGATTGGCATACCAAAACAGTAGTACAAAACAATCGACCAAACTTGCGGGAAACAATGTGGCATGGTATAGACCAACAACTTTTTGATGTTGTCAAACATAAGCCGGCCTTCTTCCACACCCTTCACAATTGACGCAAAATTATCGTCCATCAAAACAATGTCTGCCGCTTGCTTGGCCACATCACTACCACTTCCCATTGCAATTCCAATATCTGATTTTTTCAAAGCCGGTGAATCGTTGACACCATCTCCAGTCATGGCGATGATCTCTTTTCGTTTCTGGCATTGCTCAACAATGAGAAGTTTTTGTTCTGGAGTGGTTCTGGCGAAGACCAAGTAGTCGTGGGACAAGAGGCGACTCCATTCTTCATCTGTAAGATGAGAAATGGCTTCACCATGAATCGTGTCCCAGTCTTTTTTCTTTCCAGGCTAAATTCAAAAAATATGGGTTATTTTGAGGCTATTGTGACTTACAATATCTTCAATGAGACCAATCTGTCGGGCAATGGCATTAGCAGTCAAATGGTGGTCACCAGTGACCATGAAAACTTTGATTCCTGCTGTTTTGCAATTTCGGATGGCTCCAGCTGTCTCATCTCTTAAATCAAGAAGGGTATAGATTGGTGAAAAAATGGCTATTTTTCTTACCTTGGTGGATCCATGATAGCACACACTCCCAAGAAAGTTAACTCCTTGAGTGGAAAATTTTCTGCTTCCAATGCAAATGCAATATTGGAAGGTGCTGTGAAAGTTTTGCTCACAAATCCAATAACTCGTCTACCTTCACTGCCAAAGGTGTCGTAAGCGTTCTAAATTTGTAAAAATTAGATTTTCAATTTGTGATAGGGAGTACCTGGAATGCATTTCTTTCTTCAGTATTAAGTGAGATTTCTCCGTCTTTGGTCAAAATTGTGGAGCATTTTTCAATTAAGATTTCCGAAGCTCCTTTCATTAGTAGCTTGTATTCGGCGTTTCCGTCTTTAAGGTCCTTGTTTTTGATGATCATGAGATGCCATTTTCGTTTCGAGTTGAAAGGGATTTCGAAAACTACATTGTAGCCCTTCCTCAACAGGTCCACGTCCATAACCCTATCTACATATTTGATCATAGCCGCTTCAGAAGGCTGTCCAATTGTCTTCCTCTCCACATTATTATTATTCTCCATATCAATCATAAACTTTCCATTCTTCTGTCCGATTTCAATCGCTTCTTCTCCCTCAAATTTGGCGGCATTACACACAGACATGCACATCAAAACGTCGGAAATTGGTGATTCAAAGTCGTCCAATGAAGCTTTTCCCAAAACATTTTTCATACTCAAATTTGGTAGGCCTGCAATGAAATCATTGTGGGTCCACAAATTTGTCACAGTCATGATGTTTTTGGTCAGGGTTCCGGTTTTGTCTGAAGCTATAATTCTGACGGAGCCGAGGGCTTCAACGATGTCGAGTTTTTTGACGTAGATGTTCTTCTTGCCGAGACGACGGGCGACGATGGTTAGGGAAGATGTGACAGTAGCAGGGAGACATAAAATCAAAAATGAGTCAGTGTATTAGGAAAGGGGATAGGGAAAGTGGTAGGGGTATTTTAAGTTTTGTTTTTACCACAAGGAACCATGCCAATAGCACAAGCCAAGAACGATCTCGACAACATTCCAATCCAACCATGCCACTTGTGAACAAAACCTCCAATGATGAAAATGATTAAGCCCAGTGTACAAGCAGGCAGTCCCAATAATTTCACGAATTTCTTGATTTGAGCTTGAAGTCTGCTTGGCTTCTCATTTTGGTTGGTTGTTAAGCTAGCAATTTTTCCGATAATCGTATTTGCGCCAGTTCGAATGACAACCGCATATGCTTCACCATCGACACAAAGAGACCCGTTGAAACCGACATTTTTGGCTTCAAAAATGTTCACAGTTTCGGGTACAGCTTCTTTAATATGTTCAATGGGTTCGGCTTCTCCGGTGATAGCAGAAGTTTCGAGTTTTAGTTGAGCGCATTGCTAAAAAATTTAGAGGTATAAAAGGTTTGATTTTTTGAAAGGTCGTTGAATTTGGGGACTATGGCTTAGGATAGGTTTAGGCTTGGGCTTATATTTACTCTTGGGCTTAGTTAGACTTTTTGATTGTTACAAAAAAGTAATCTCTCATTACTCCATCATGCTCACTGTTAGAGACAAATATGCAATTTTTATATTTATCCAAATTTTCTTACCAGAATTCTTGCATCGGCGGGTACTCTGGTACCGTTTTTGATTCGAATAATGTCTCCAACGACAAGTTCAGAGGCAGCTACCGACGTTTCCTTTCCATCGCGAATAACCCATGAAACTTCTGGCAACAGATTTTTGAACCCACTAACAGCTTTTATGGCCTTTCTCTCTTGGTAAAAAGCCACGAAACAGAAGCCGAAAATCATCACGATGATAATAATTGCCACCCATAGATCGGAGAAAATGATAGGTTTGCTAAAGATATTTATTTTTTCATAAATTCTTGAGAATTTTTTCTTACGTATTCGTTCCTTGGATAAACGCAATAAGCGAAAGAATGGCTGCAGCCAATAAAAGTCCCCATAAGACATTTAAAAATTGGCGTCCCAAGAGTTCAAAATTGGTTACCTCCTTAGCTTTGGGTAAAGCGTTCGGACCGTTTTTCTATAAAAATTTACATAAATTACTTTTAAAAATAGGCCTACCTCAAGTAACGCTATAGCTTCCAAAGTTGTTAACCCATGACTTTGGCTCGGATTTTGGATATTGATCCTAGAGCTTTCGTATTGCGCTTTAATTATGTCGATTTGCCAGGTGTGCTCAGTGTACGATCTAAAAATAGCTTAATCCCCAAATTGTTCAAATTTTTAACTTACGCGCTGAGATTCCTAGCTTCTTCGTCGCTTCCACCAGGTTTCGGTTTTCGATTAAAAATTTTTCCAAGAACTTTTTTGATTAAACTCTCGGATTCGTGAGTCTTCGCCATAGTCGAGGCTAAAACTTTATGAATGAATGGATGGAATTTTATATAGTTGGTTTTTTGACCAGTTAATAGAAAACATGGAATTATGATCATGACGTAAAAATATTAAATTGTAAACGACCTAATTTTTGAAGATCAAACTATCATAGATCTCAAAATAAAATTTATTAGGCAAAATCGGTAGTATCCCTACTATAAAAATGACCAATTTTTATACTCAATGTTTTCGGATATAGAAAAGAAATATTGAAAAGAAACTTATTTTAAACAAACTGGGAGCAAAAAATTCGATCTATTTACTTTGGGTACATCTGAGGTCTATGTTAACAAAAAATAACCGCTTAATACGTAGGTTCTTAAAAATAATGTTGTAGATACTATTAGTCAGTCATTTTTATTCCTTTTCTCTTGGTTGATCCTTGGTTTTAAACTTGAACATGAACTCGCGATCTTACTAAAGAACAAAGGCTTTGATGATGAACTCATCTTGTTACGTCTACTAAGCTACTCAACTTATTTGATTTTAGATTTTATTTAATTTTAGATTATTTGATTTTAGAGATTAGTATCAAAGTTTTTTGGCGAATTAATCACTGTAAGGGCAGAATATATAAACCAGACAAAAATAGATTGCAAAAAAGATTTAAAAAAATTAGATCACGACATTAGACCAAAAATAGTTCAAGATTAACCCAAAAAACGACCAAGACTTAAAAATAGGTTCGAAACTAGGGATTAAAAATTACAAAAAATGAAGATTCTTGTCGCCGGCCGGCGGTATCTCACTTCACCCACTGTACAGTTCACCCACCAAGGACACTTCACCTAATGGACAGTTCATCCACCATAGACACTTCATCCATTGGACACTTCGCCTACTGGACAGTTCATCCACCATAGATACTTCACCCACCGGACAGTTCATTCACCTTTTCAAGAACATGATGAACTGTCCAGTGGGTGAAGTGTCTATGTGGGAGGAAGTATTTATGGTGGATGAACTGTTAGGTGGGTGAAGTGTCCAATGGATGAAGTGTTTATGGTGGGTGAAGTGCCCATGGTGGGTGAAGTGTCTATGGTGGATGAACTGTCCAGTAGTTGAAGTGTCTATGGGGAGCATTGTCCAGTGGGTGAAGTGTTCGGTGGGTGAAATGTCTATGGTGGGTGAATTGTCCTTGGTTGGTGAACTATCCAGTGGGTGAAGTGAGATACCGCCCGCCGGCCAGAAGTCCCTGCACCTGGAGTTGAAATCTTTAAATTTAGAAATAGTGATCTGGAAAATCTCTGTGGTGGATCTGAAAGACAACAAATTAAAAGTGGCAAAAATGAATTTCTAAAAAGTGATTCAAATTAGCTAATTTTTTGTTCCATGGTTTGAGTGTCAAGAGGAAGTTTTAGTGCAAAAGTTCGGATGGTAAAATAGACAATGATTTTGTTTATTTAGTTACCCTCTTATATACTTCCTAAACTCTTCTATATTATTGATGTAGTTTTGTTCATAATCCTTCTAAAAATTTAGGTAGGAGTCTCAAATTATGACGAAGTCAAAAGTTCGGTAGTTTAAGCAAACAAGTTTTTGGAAAAATTTTTAACCGAAAACCAAAAACCGGGGTGGGAGCAATAAAGAAGCTAGGAATCTCAGCTCGTGAGTTAAAAATTTGAACAATTTGGAGGCTAAGCTAATTTTTAGATCATACAGGGTGGCCCTGTGTGATCTAAAACCAGAATGTAAAAAATTTGTAAAAAAAGAGATTAAATTTTTATGCCAAACCCTTGGTACTTTTGTGTAGGTGAACCAATGAGATTTTTTTGCAAATAAATTTGCTCAAAAAATCGAATTTTTGATCAAAAATCGAAATTTTTGCTCAAAAAATCGAATTTTTTTCTCAAAAATCAAATTTTTTGCTCAAAATTTATTGAAATTATCGGTCCTAATGTATTTGATCTTTTCTTTAAAAAGCATCCAACAACGGGGAAAAAAGTTCAAAGACGTGGCAGCATAGCACAAAGTCCAAAATCGTGGCAGCGTAGCAAAAAGTCCAAAAACGTGGCAAATGCCACGTTTTCGTGGCAATGTAACATCCCTACCCTACTAACCCCCTATAAGGCTATTTTCCAACATATTTTATATTGAAAAAGTAGCTAAATGTGTAGAAAAAAATTTAGTTTTGCTATAAAAAAATAGTAGACCACATGGCCAACAAGTATGCACAAGTACCATAAAAATTGCTTTAGTCAATTAAAATATACAAACCTTTGAAAGTTGGAATATTTTTGTATGTTAAAATATGTGCAAAGATGGTTGATAGAAAACAAATATTGAAAAGAAATTTGTTTTAAACAAAGTGGAAGCCAAACAATACCGATGTACCCACTTTGTAAAAGCCAATGTTAATAAAATATAACCCGATTAAAAAATTGGGTAAAAAATAAATTTAGTACGATTAGTCATTTTTATTCTTTTTATACTCCTTCCTCTTGGTTAGTCATGGTTCAGAATTTGAACTCAAGATCTTA
This sequence comes from Acrobeloides nanus, assembly GCA_900406225.1. Taxonomy (NCBI): domain Eukaryota; kingdom Metazoa; phylum Nematoda; class Chromadorea; order Rhabditida; family Cephalobidae; genus Acrobeloides; species Acrobeloides nanus. The sequence goes on from OZJO01020635.1 coordinate 9,848, forward strand.
TTTTAATATTTAAAAATAACAAAGGCTTAGACTGAGCTCACCTTGTTACGTATACTAAGCTATTCAACTTATTTGATTTTAGAGATTAGTATCAAGTTACAAAATTTTTTGGCAACTTAATTACTGTAAGAGCAGACTATACAGACAGAAAAAATAGATAGCAAAAAAGATTTAAACAAATAGACCAAGACAAAACCAAAAATTAAATCAAGATTACCTCAAAAAACGACCAAAACTTAAAAATAGATTGGAAATTAGGGATGCACAAATTACAAAAAGTGACTCACCATTGTCATTTTGAACAACTTATATTCGTGTTCAAAATTCGCATATTTCTAATCGGTAAAGGGTGACCACTTTTTTTTATCTTGTGCATCACTACTAAATTGTAAATTTTAAGACATATACCGAGTTAGAGTCGAGTCCCTGTTTCTGGAGTTGAATCCTTTAAATTTAGAAATGCGGGGATGAAAAAAAAGGAAAATCTCTGTGATGGATCAAGGAGGCAAAAAGTTAAAAGTGACTCAAATGAACTTCAAAAAGATGATTCAAATTAGCTAATTTTTTGTTTCGGGGTTTTATTACTGAGTAAAAGTTAGGGTGGAAAAATAAAAAAATGTTTTTGCTTATTTAGTTAACTCTATGCTTTATATACTCCATGAACACCTTGAACATTGCTTACGCCATTTCGATCAAAGTCCTTCAAAAAATTTATGTAGGAGTATATGAAAACAAATACTCCACTTTGTTTATTTTATCTTATAATATTAAACGAGAAATGTCTTTTTGTTTGTTTGTCTGTTTGTGTCACCGAATTTTGTAACCTTAAGTGCAGTCCCGTTACGACTTAGATTTTTGGAAAGAGCTCGGTGAGAGAAGAAAAACGACACCAAAATCATGGGGGTACCCCCTCTGAAAAAATTCAATTTTTTATTTGCTTTTTCAGCTTATGTATTTTGTCAGAAGAGAATACAATATTGCTTTCATGGCACAGTTGGTGAAGCGTTAGTTTCGCAGTTGGAAAGGCGTTGGTTCTATCCCTGATTGAAGCCCTTGAGCACCAAGGCGCTCGGTCTTCAGGTTTCAATGTAATACGGTATTCCCAGAGCACCGAATGTGCTCGGTTCCCAGGTTTATTCTTCGGTACCAAAGCGAGGCCAAGCCCTTAAGCTCGGTCTCCCGGTTCTAAACATAATTCAAACATGGAACAAACTACACAACTCAAACTTGTTTACTCATCACAAATTACATAAGCTTTGATGATGCGCTCATTTCTTTTCGCATACCAAGCCACTTAACATGTTTGATTACATCAATAGAATAGAATTTTTTGGATATGTAATTTTTGGATGGTTTGATCTTCAAAAATTTGGTCGTTTAAAATTTAATGTTTTTTTTTACGTCATGCATCATAATTCCATGTTTTCTATTAACCGGTCAAAAAACCGACTATATAAAATTCCATCCATTCATTCATAAAGTTTTAGATTCGACTATGGCGAAGTCTCAAGAGTCCGCGTAAGAATAGGGGGTATAAATAGAAAATTTTTGTTGTCTCCGATTTTGATGATTTTGGTGTCAATTGCCTTCTCTTATCCTCCCCTACAACTTTTGCAATGGCACTGAGGGTTTAAATCAATCGTTCCCGAGCATATATGGGCAGCACCCCAGGTGGAATTTTCAAAAAAAAACCCACAACCCTCATTTGATCCCCCTCCATATAAGGTCGAAAAGTTGGCGACCAAAAGATTACAATAAATATGCTGCTCCAAACAACTTACTTTTTGACTATTAATCCTCAATTTTGACTATTAATCCTCAATTTATCGGCCTTCCGACCCACATTCTACGTCCCCCCACAATCCTTCAACCCCGATCTACACCCCATGTGAAAAACCTGGGGTCTGTCTTTGTATGTTTCCGAGATTGTTTTGATTACACGTTTAATGTAGCAGGATAAAAACTTAAAAATCGTATCGATTTCCCATCTAAAACACCCCAGAGCCATTTTTGAAAAGATTTGGCTCAAGAGCACCTTATTTATTGAACATCCATTCTTAAAATTTCAGATTTGGAACTGGATGACCCTGTTTTCAAATTATTGTTTTTATCCAACTGGCTGATTAACGAACCAGCAATGCTTTTATATGAAAATTTAAGGCCAAATTCATATAAGCATTATTCTTCGCTGAATCATAAAATGTGGATTCATACTCATGAGTTTGACTTAAAGGACCAGTCCAGTAATTTACAATCATATTTTTAAAAAAATGATATATTCGAAAAGATCATGAAAAATGGAGCATTTTTTGTTTTTACAGCATGTTCTGAATCGTTGTAGTTTTCGAGATAATTGCGTTTGACATTTTGAATTTGTCACAAGCTCTTCGTTGTAATACACAAACTTTTTTGAATTTACTGGACTGGTCCTTTAACAATATGATTCATGCTCTTGTAACTTTTGATGTCTTGTAACTTTTGTGCAAGATTCTTTTATAGAAGAAAATGAGTAAAACATAAATTCAATTTATATGTTTTTTCAATCTATGATTTTATGACGAATAAAATTTAATTAAGAGTCATTTAAAAAATTTCTCTATTATAAACAAATTATTTTTTCATATATAATCAAGAGAAAATCGAATCCATCAAGAGAAAATCGATTTTTCAACTTGTTTGTCTTGTCAAGTTCAGCATGGAACCATTTCACCTATGCCTACAGTCCGTGTTTTGCTCATCTTGTGCGGCATATAATACTACTTAGGCCCAATTGATTCAAAAGATAATATTGAGTCTAATTAAAGGCAGATGTTGAATCGAAATAAATATATAGATTTTTTAAATTTTTATTAAGTTTTGTACATAAAACAATTTTTACAAATAAAAATAATAGGTGTAGCTAGTTGGTTTGACGTGATCATATCTCTGTCAAAATTTGGGCCTAGCTAAACCGATATAAATTATAAACAAATAATACTATTGTATAAATTAAATTTTAAACATTCGCACAATACGATTTTTAGGAGATCGTCGAATAAAGAATTTTCTGAGTTCATTATAGGCAAAAACGATTAAACCCAAAGCTGCAACAACGGCCCAGCATTCGACTGGCACCGGAGCACCACTTAGGAACCAATTTATACCGGGAACATAAATGAAGATGCCGATCAGGATCAATTCGATTATTACGGCTCCGATCGTCCACTAAAAATTACACCATAAAACGGGAAAATTTGTACTTCCTACTAGAGGTTATATGTTTAAAAAGGCTCAGTTAAATTTTTAGAGTGGTCACTTAAAAATTTCTTCCTTACCGGGTTTTTGAAAACACCATGAGTGAAAATCGATTGCCTTAGCGTTCTGGCACTCCAAATATGGAAAAATTGTCCAAAAACTACACCAAGTTGCCATGCGGACATTGCTTGTCTTCCAATATAATCTTGTTCATCTGGATAAAAGGTTCGCCCATTGCTATGGAACGTGGCGTTTCCGTCACCCCAACTTTTACCGGGAACTGCACTCATCCATAAATCGCTTAGGCTTATTCCATGGTGCCTAAAATTTGGTTTCTTATTTAAATAAGATGAAGTTAAAGCTCACCAGAAAACGCAGAAGTATGATAAAATACACCCAATAGAAAGGAATTGACCGGTATATAGGTAGGCATAGGATAAGAGTCCTTTGGAGACGAGATTTTTCTTGCGGTCTCTTGGTGGTCTGCGCATGATGTCACCTTCAGCTGGTTCTTTACACATAGCAACACCTGGAGCAATTTCAGTACCAAGGTCGATTGACAAGATCTAAAAATTTAAATTTTTCAAAAAAAGATTTTAAAAAGGATGTACACTAAATTTGCAAAATAGGAGCCAAAAAAATAATTTTTTTACCAAATTTTGGTGAAAATGGTATAATTTTAACGTAATTTAGAAAGAATCCTATATTTTTGTCCAGGTGATATTTCTCCTACAAGTTTTTTTTACCTGTAGCGCCGACAATCCGAGTGGCTAGCCAAAACAGTAGTACAAAACAATCGACCAAACTTGCGGGAAACAATGTGGCATGGTATAGACCAACAACTTTTTGATGTTGTCAAACATAAGCCGGCCTTCTTCCACACCCTTCACAATTGACGCAAAATTATCATCCATCAAAACAATGTCCGCCGCTTGCTTGGCCACATCGCTACCAGTTCCCATTGCAATTCCAATATCTGATTTTTTCAACGCCGGTGAATCGTTGACACCATCTCCAGTCATGGCGATGATTTCTTTCCGTTTCTGGCATTGTTCAACAATCAGAAGTTTTTGCTCTGGAGTGGTTCTGGCGAAGACCAAGTAGTCGTGGGACAAGAGGCGGCTCCATTCTTCATCTGTAAGATGAGAAATGGCTTCACCATGAATCGTGTCCCAGTCTTTTTTCTTCCCAGGCTAAATTGAAAAAATATGATTTATTTTGAGACTATTAGAAGCTTACAATATCTTCAATGAGACCAATCTGTCGGGCAATGGCATTAGCAGTCAAATGGTGGTCACCAGTGACCATGAAAACTTTGATTCCTGCTGTTTTGCAATCTCGGATGGCTCCAGCCGTCTCGTCTCTTAAATCAAAAAGGGTATAGATTGGTGAAAAATAGCTATTTTTCTTACCTTGGCGGATCCATGATTGCACACACTCCCAAGAAAGTTAACTCCTTGAGCGGAAAATTTTCTGCTTCCAATGCAAATGCAATATTTGAAGGTGCTGTGAAAGTTTTGCTCACAAATCCAATAACTCGTCGACCTTCACTGCCAAAAGTGTCGTATGCGTTCTAAATTTGTAAACATTGGATTTTCAATTTTGATAGAGAGTACCTGGAATGCATTTTTTTCTTCAGTATTAAGTGGAATTTCCCCGCCTTTGGTCAAAATTGTGGAGCATTTTTCAATTAGGATTTCCGAAGCTCCTTTCATTAGTAGCTTGTATTCGGTATTTCCGTCTTTAAGGTCCTTGTTTTTGATGATCATGAGGTGCCATTTTCGTTTTGAGTTGAAAGGGATTTCGAAAACTACATTGTAGCCCTTCCTCAACAGGTCCACGTCCATAACCCTATCTACATATTTGATCATAGCCGCTTCTGAAGGCTGCCCAATCGTCTTCCTCTCCACATTATTATTATCCATCTCAATCGCAAACTTTCCATTCTTCTTTCCAACTTCAATCGCTTCTTCTCCCTCAAATTTGGCGGCATTACACACAGACATGCACATCAAAACGTCGGAAATTGGTGTTTCAAAGTCGTCTAATGAAGCTTTTCCCAAAACATTTTTCATACTCAAATTTGGTAGGCCTGCAATGAAATCATTGTGGGTCCACAAATTTGTCACAGTCATGATGTTTTTGGTCAGGGTTCCAGTTTTGTCTGAAGCTATAATTCTCACAGAGCCGAGGGCTTCAACGATATCGAGTTTTTTGACGTAGATGTTTTTCTTGCCGAGACGGCGGGCGACGATGGTTAGGGAAGATGTGACAGTAGCAGGCAAACCTAAAATCAAAATGAATAAGAGTATTGGGAAACGGATAGGGGGAAATTGATATGGATAAGTATAGTTCTTACCACAAGGAACCATGCCAATAGCACAAGCCAAAAACGATCTCGACAACATTCCAATCCAACCATGCCACTTGTGAACAAAACCTCCAATGATGAAAATGATCAAACCCAGTGTAACGGCAGGCAGTCCCAATAATTTCACGAATTTCTTGATTTGAGCCTGAAGTCTGCTTGGCTTCTCATCTTGGTTGGTTGTTAAGCTAGCAATTTGTCCGATAATTGTATTTGCGCCAGTTCGAATGACAACCGCATATGCTTCACCATCGACACAAAGAGACCCGTTGAAACCGACATTTTTGGCTTCAAAAATATTCACATTTTCGGGTACAGCGTCTTTGTGATGTTCAATGGGCTCGGCTTCTCCGGTGATAGCAGAAGTTTCGAGTTTTAGTTGAGCGCATTGCTAAAAAATATAGAGATATAAAAGGTTTGATTTTTTGAAGGTGGAGACTTAGGCTTAATTTTCTTACCAAAATTCTTGCATCGGCGGGTACTCTGGTTCCATTTTTAATCCGAATAATGTCTCCAACAACAAGTTCAGAGGCAGCTACCGACGTTTCCTTTCCATCGCGAATAACCCATGAAACTTCTGGTAACAGATTTTTGAACCCACTAACAGCTTTAATAGCCTTTCTCTCTTGGTAAAAAGCCACAAAACAGAAGCCGAAAATCATCACGATGATAATGATTGCCACCCATAGATCGGATAAATCGATAGGCTTGCTAAAAGTTATTTATTTATAAATTCTTGAGAATTTTTTCTTACATATCCGTTCCTTGGATAAACGCAATAAGCGAAAGAATGGCTGCAGCCAATAAAAGTCCCCATAAGACATTTACAAATTGACGTCCCAAGAGCTCAAAATTGGTTATCTCCTTAGCTTTCGGTAAAGCGTTCGGACCGTTTTTCTATAAAAATATACATAAATTATTTTTAAAAATAGGCCTACTTCAAGTAAAGCTTTAGCTTCCGAAGATGATAACCCATGACTTTGACTCGGATTTTGGATATTGATCCCAGAGCTTCCGTATTGTGATTTGATGATATCGATTTCCCAAGTGTGCTCAGTGTACGATCTAAAAATAGCTTAATCCCCAAATTGTTCAAATTTTTAACTTACGCGCTGAGATTCCTAGCTTCTTCGTCGCTCCCACCAGGTTTTGGTTTTCGGTTAAAAACTTTTCCAAGAACGTTTTTGACTAAACTCTCGGACTCTTGAGAATTCACCATAGTTATGGCTAAAACTTTATGAATGAATGGTTAGAATTTTATATAGTTGGTTTTTTGACCGGTTAATAGTAAACATGGAATTATGATGCACGACTTAAAAATATTAAATTTAAACGACCTAGTTTTTGAAGATCAAACTATCATAGATCTCAAAATAAAATTTATAGGATATAAATCAGTGTGTGCCGATGGGTTACGCTTTTAATGTTCTTTTTTATTTGGTTCTTTATGTCTTATATACTCATGAGTTCTTAGATGATGATTTACGTAATTTAGATCATAATCCGTCTAAAAATTTGTGTAGGAGTATATTAAAACAAATATTCCACTTTATTTATAAACAATTAATTTAAAAATGGATCAAAATACACAACTCAAACTTGTTGACTCATCACAAATTACTTAAACTTTGATACTCGCTCATTCTTTTACGTGTACCAAGCTATTTAACTTGTTTGATTTACATTAAAATATTTTAAGAATTTTTCGGATACGTAACTACTCCCTAATCATACTAATTATGAAAAAATTCAAACAATCAAAACAAGATCAAGTGTACGAAAAAAGAAACGTATTAAGCCTACGTGTGGTAACTTAAACACACGACTATGTGAGTTGACATTCTGTAAATTATGAATGAGAAGTTTTTTTATTTTTCGGCTTTATATATATTTGTCAAAAATGGTCTCATTTTTAAGTTCATATCGTCAAAAATTGCCATTACTTAGGATTATTTTAGAGACCGTATTCTTTTGTTAAAAAACCAACACCACTCTTTTTTTATGAGTTAAAACTTGCGCGGGTGGATAGTGCCAAGTGGGGTGATTCCAGTACGCAAGTGGCCTTTTTAGACTAGAGACTAGTTCTTGTTCTATACCAAGTTAAGTCTTATTTTATGTTGTTTGCGCTTCGAGCCACCGACATAATGTTTGCACAAGATAAAATCAAAAAGGTATCACGGTTGGGTTTTTAATAAATTCAAAGTTCACGTAAAAACCTAGACCAGTAAAAACCAAAATTCGAGATCGACAGAAACGCATTAAAAAGTTGGTGGAGGGGATTATCAATGAAAATAGAGAAATAAAAAATTTGGGCCAAACATTTAATCATATCCATGAGATAAATGATAGATCCCTGCTTCTGAAACAGTATTTCATTTCAGACGCAATTTTTTTCGTTCTAGGGTAATAAAATATGGCGAATCTCACTATGACTTCAGATTTATGCCAAAGTTTCAGGATTTCGTTCTAATACACTAATTTTGGAATACAAAAAGTCATATTTTGTTCATTTCTTTATTAGAGAAATGGAATAAAACATTCAGAAACGGCGGTGGTTTTGGACAAAACATAAGGTACCCTTATGATTTTTTTTCAAAAATGTTCCTGACGGGAGGGGGCGATTGTCCGATTGCTCTCTCCCTCTCTACTTGCCTGATAGGGAGGGATTCTAAAGCCTTATAGAGGGTTTTCTATGCGAGAAATCAGTTGCACGCATTTTCAGACATTGAAAACTCTTCCCTGATTCTGATTTAGCCTATTTTCGCATCAAATTCACCTCTTCCCTGAAGAAGGGGTGAATTTAATGCGAAGAAGGGCTAGATATCGTATTGAAGTTCGGCAATGCGCGCAAACAATTTATCTTATAGAAACATTTTTAAAAAATCCCAAAAATCCAGTTTTTGCCTCACCCTGAATTTTATTAAAAAAACTAATTTTTTAAACACTCAAAAAGCCATTCATCCGTTAAAACTTGTATCCAAAAATTCAAGATGTTGTACGCACACTTTTTCTGTATATTTATATTGCTCGGACACTAACGGCTTCTTAACTTATCAAATATTTTCGTGGGCCCAAATATGCCTAATTTCAATTTCCACATAATGGTACGTCCACAAATGAATGACCAATTTTACCAGGTACCATGACGTGGATTATCTTTCTTTGTAGACTTAGTGAGATCTTTGTAGACTTGTGAGAAGTATAGCCATTGTTTACAGATTAAGTTATTAACTTTGTCGAGCAAGGTTGTTTAAAAATAAAAACCAACTTGAGATCGACAGCTCAAAAGTATGAAAGTTTGTAAATAGATTAGAAAAATACATGACTTTTGATGAGGGTTGTCCTCGGTGATGGATGTCCGTGACGTTTGTCCTGACGACGATTGCCCGCAGGCTCTTATTTAAGGTGGCAATTACAGGTTTGAAAGATCTTGATCCGAAGATAGTCCATAGCTTGACACTTTTGGCCTAGGTCTCATATAGCCAGAGATTAACTAGGATGAATGTGGACCCTTAGCCTTAGGGGGTTGAGGAATCTGTCTTCTTCATGCCATATCTCCACAGGAATCCCCACTCTTATTGGTAACATGGGGTATATTCGTGCACTACACACCATGCCCTACACGAATGCGCAATCGATTCCCCACATAAAGTTACCCCTAGAGAGGTCATTTCCAAAGAAAAAAGTAAAAAATTTTTTGAAAAAAAATTCACGCTCAATGTGACACCTAGTGTTCACAAGTGCCAAATTTAATTTGTAAGTTATTATCTTCAATCTTATAATTTTATATACCCTTACCTCTCCTACTTTTTGTTAGATCAATCTCTTATTTTCCGGATTCATATGACATTTTTTCTTGAAAATTTTTATGACATAATTTTACGAAAATTTTTATTTCAGATCGTGATCATTTTCACTGTGAGGTCACAAATCCAATGGTTTTTACTCTTACAAAACAATTTATCATCAAACAGACTTGTTTATTCAAGAAACACCCTTTTTTATTTACTTAATCGAGAACTGTAGCTGGAAACATATGATTTTAACAATAGCTTCACGTGAATTGATAGTCATTAGCTTTTATTTGCATGACGTTATTATAACCAAACATCAGAATTTTTGTCACTATCAGATTTTCTGGGATAGCTTGTTCCATTTGATTTTACATCATGGGTTTGTGATAATAAAAGTTTTCGGTTGTCTAGCCAATCTTTTCCAAATATGCATGAAAGTTGTCTTATGAAAGCTGCATTGTAATCGCGGCTAAAATTTTTTTATACAGTTTTTCTAAAACGTAAAAATTTTGGTGCTCGTGAATTTAAGGTCTAGATTTAAACCCAATGTTTAATTATGGCAGAGAACGTCTAAAAAACCCCCTAGTCAACTGGTTTTCCGTCAAAAATTCAAGTTTTGGGTTCATTATCGCTTCAATACACCCATCTCTTCCTCTGAATCAAGAAAGGGGAGGGGTTGCAGCAGCACTTCCGAAAAATTTTTTTTGAATTTTTGCAAAAATGACTTTTCTAGGGGTAATTTTATGCGAAAATCGATTGCGCGCATTTTCAAAGCTTGAAAATGCTTCCTTGACTCTGATTCAGGGAAACAAGAGTGTGTATTGAAGCGATATTATCGATAATACACGTCCAGATTCCAATGATCAACCGTTTCATATTTTCGCTTCAATACACACTCTTATTTCCCTGAATCAGGTTCAAGAAAGCATTTTCAAGCTTCGAGAATGCGTGCAATCGATTTTTCGCATAAAATTACCCTTAGAAAAGTTATTTTTGCAAAAATTCAAAAAAAATTTTTTCGGAAGTGCTGCAAAGTTTACCCCCCCCTTTAAACATTTTCACACCTCGATAATGCGCGCAATCGATTTCCTGCTTATAAAAATTCGGAGCTACTACACAATAGGGGGAGGCCACCCACGTGAAAAAATTTTCTGGAAATGACCCCAAAGAGTAAAAACATGCGGGGAATCCGAATTTAACATTTTTAAGCGAAAAAACGCTTCCCTGATTCAGGGAAGGTGTATGGTGTATTGAAACGAAAAGTCGCAAAAATGTGTATTTTGCCTAAAAACGACCTCTTTTGGAGTAAAAATATGCGGGAATCCGAATTTGGCATTTGTAAAATTCTTCGGATTCAAGAAAAGCTGTATATCGAATTTTCTCGTCGATACACAGTTTTTCTTGAATCCGAGGAATTTTACAAATGTCAAATTCGAATTCTTGCACATTTTTACTCCAAAAGGAGTCGTTTATAGGCAAAATACGATTTCTTGCGACTTTTCGCTTCAATACACAATACGCCTTCCCTGAATCAAGGAGGTGTTTTTGCTTCGAAAATGTCAAATTCGGATTCTTCTCATGTTTTTACCCCTGGGTCATTTCCAGAAACAAATTTTCGAAAAATTTTTCACGTGGGTGGCCTTTCCCCTCTATTGTATAGTAGCTCCAAAAATTCCAGAGGGGTCTTTTTCGCAATGATTCGACGCAACGCTCAAAAGTCGGGGACTTATAGCCGTGGACAACCCAATATATCCAATCCAATATAAGAAAACATTACTAACCTAAAATTATAGTAAACAAAATAGTTAGCAGTTACTCCAAAGTTGATCAATAAAGAAAAATAGAGTTTTGCAGGGAATTGATCTTCTAGTGGAATAAATCTAATTATCGTTCGAAATAAAATCCCAGATAAAGGCCAGCTGAGAAACACTATAATCATAATCACCGTAATAGATTTTATCACATGTCTTGTCGAAAGACTATGTGCTAAATTTAAAACAAATTTATTTTTATTAGAGGAACTGCTTAAAGGTCTATGCCGTATGAGCATAGGCGTAGTCAAGGGGAGGGGCTAGGGGGCTTTAGCCCCCTGTCGTCCAAAAATTTAATAGAAAAGCGCAATTTTTAAAAGAAAAAATGCATTTTTTAACAAAATTTACACGTTCAGCCCCCCTGTCGCCGATTAACCCCCTCTGTCGCAAAATCCTGGCTACGCCTATGCTGTATGAGTATAGTTTTATGCGAAAGGATATTTTTGTAAGGCGTTTGTGATGGATGTTTTGTATGTTTTTGATGTGTTAGTTGAACCATATTTTAGGCTAAAATATGGTTTTAAAGATATCCTCATAACTTTTTGCAGGTAAAAGGTTTTTCAATAATTCTTTTTGCATTTATTAGGAGGTAAAAGGATGCACATTATGGTATATTAACTTTTGCTTCAAACCTTTGTTTTCATGGCTAAAAACGCCTTAAAACAATGATACCTTTTGGCATAAAACTATACGCATTGACCTTTAAAAAAGTGTCTATGACGTCTGAATGTACAGGGTGCGGCAAAAGTTCCCGTGATTTTTTGAATTACTGCATATAGTATTTTGACCATAAATTTTTAACCTTACATCCAATTCCGATGATCTTGGTGTCTTTAGATAGCTTGAATTTACGGCTATCCAATGACACCAAGATCATCGGAATTGGATGTAAGGTTAAAAAGTTATAACCAAAATACTATATGCAGTAATTCAAAAAATCACGGAAATTTTTGCCGCACCCTCTTGTGATGAATGTAGGGATATAATTGTTTCATCACCTTTTCTATGAAACACTTTCAGGCTGACCTTTATTATTACCTTTCTTTCTTTTAACCGATATCCACATAGTTACATAAACAAAGAACATTATTATCCAAATAGACGTATTTATAAACCTACTAATAAATCGAGCTTTAGGACCAATAAAGCTCCATGCATTACATAATACTTTCCTATAATCAAATATAAAAAAAATAAAATTTAATAAGCTAACTTTTCTTCCAACTCTAGCATTTCTTGAAAAGATAACAAAGCCCAGATGGAACAATAAATTAATGGCATAAATAACAATCCCAAAATAAACAACCATTTATTCATACGTAAATATCTAAAAAAATAGTACGAAATCTGTTAGCCGTTCTCCAAAAAATTTTTGTAAAAAATACATTTTTAGGGGTAATTTTATGCGAGAAATGGATTTCGCGCATTCCTGAAGCATGAAAATGCTTCCTTGACCCTGATTCAGGGAAAGGATTAATAGTCGAAAAGTAGGTTGCTTGAAGCAACATATTTATCAATACTTAGTTGTTTTTGAAAAAAAGAATATTTTTGAATTTGTCAATCTTTTTTTGATCGCCAACTTTTCGACCCCATTGTGAGGGGGACCAAATGAGGGTTGTGGGTTTTGAAAATTCCACCTGGGTGCTGCCCATATATGCGTGGGGCGGTCGCCCACTTCCCCTTGGCTTCAACTCAAAAATTTAATAGGCTTCGATTCCAGGGCCCGGAATAAGGGATTATGAAAGGGACCCGATTCTGGACATCTTGAATGCAAGCATAATCAACTTACAATATTGGCATAACTATACTTATTAGACGATCAAACCCGATTGCTGTCACCAGGCATATACCCAAAATATACGATAGATGAGGCAGAATTTGAATATACCAGCATGTTTGAGCAGAGATATAATTAACACCCGAAAATATAAAAAACCCGAAAATAAAATAACTTGATTGGAAAATAATGTCTACTAAAGCGTTTATAGCTATCAACCAGTTACAGCAATGCTGCAAGGATCTAAAATTCATCGTTTTAGCAAAAAGGGTGTCTCTAAAGTTCATGTACAGGGTGTCCCTAAAGTTCTCCTTTATAATTTGGGGGTAATACCCTACCCTAGGCGACTCTACTCTTGGCGAAAACGCTGAAAATAGCACACCAAAAAGAGTAAGCGCATGAAAGGAAAATAATAAGTAAATTCGCGAAGAGTGCAAGGGAAAAAGCTTCAAGAAATCGAAGCCATTTAAGGAAGTTTACAAGTCAACCATTCGTTGGATGCAATAGAGCAGTGGGTTAAGCGTAGACGCCAAAATGGAAATTATAAACCAACAGTGAAGTTTCAAGATCGGGCAGCCCAACAAACTTTTACGACTCTCTACGACAGAGACTGCTTACTTATTATTTAAGGTAGCACAAATAATACAAAAATTTCCAAAAGTCCCAACTGCTGCAAACAAGACTAGTAATGTTGTTTGTGGTACTAATTCCCATATAATATTATGATTAGTCTAGAATATTCTTTTTATATGATGGTCGAAAATTAATTCTCCTATATCGAACAGATCCCCTTGAGCTGATCAAGTTTTGATCAAAGTTTTTGGGGAAGGGTAATTTTATGCAAGGAATCGATTGCGCGCATCAAAAAATATATAGCTCTCTTGACTCTGATTCAAGGAGGGATGGGTGTATCAAAGCAAAAATCGCCCGAGTAAGAGTCATGGAGATTTTTTAATGTTTTAAAAATGCGCACAAGCGATTCCTCGCATAAATTATCCCCCCCCCCCCCAGAAAACTTTGATAACACATTCAAATTCAGAGGTGATAAGTTCGATATAGGGAGGTATTTTAGTCCACCTTGTATATTGGGATATTTTTGAAATTAGGTAAAAATTTTCGGACTGTCCGGGGCTCGAACCGAGACCTCCTAGCTACCGTCCAAGTGCACTACCATTGTGCTACCGAGATCTACAACTGATGCCATTAATTGGTAAATACTTGGCAGTGTATTTTCGGTAATCCCTATGTTGGTCTTGTACCGTTAATCGGTCGGATGGCACATAGGTATTAATTACAGTGTGAGTAGTGGAAAATACATCGCCAAGTATTTACCAATTAACGGGCACCAGTTGTAGGTCTCGGTAGCACAATGGTAGTGCACTTGCATGGTAGCCAGGGGGTCCGGGTTCGAGTCCCGATCGGACCCGAAAACTTTTGCCTAATTTCAAAAATTCTCCATATTTCCACGTTCTCGGCGTGGTTTAATCCAAGCTTCAAAAATTCCCAAAATGAGAATTATTGGGATATTATAAAAGTTTAAATCTTACACTTTCATTAGCCGATAAAATATTAAAAACCATACTTTTAGAGGAAAAATATAAAATAAGAAAAAGTACTAAAAATATTAGGTTGTTTCAAAAGTTCCTGGCTAAGAACAAAATTCGTTTTATTTCAACAATTTCGTATGAAAATTTTCCCTCCCTCAAACTTGCCTCGGTGGTGCAGTGACAAAGCAGCGGCTTTGTGGCCACAAGGTCGCGGATTCGAATCCCGTTTGGAGCCAATTTGGTTCCAAATTAGCCAATTTAGAATCATTGGCTCCAAGGATTAGAATCCGCGACCTTGTAGCCATGAAGTCCGGGTTCGAGTCCCGGCCTTGGTTGTGCAGCTTTGTTATTGCACCACCAAGGCAAGTTTGAGGGAGGAAAAATTTCCATACCAAGTTGTTAAAATAAAACGAATTTTGTTCTTGGTCAGGAACTTTTGAAACAACCTAATTAAATAAAAGTAGTTTCTAAATTTTAATTAAAGAATCAAGTAAACTAGAAACAAAAGGCATACAAAATGCTTCCCCAGAGTAAGTCGGCGTTAAATAGAGACTTTCTTACGTAAAACTAGCACTAAATCTGAAGGATAAAGGAAACTTTTGATAGCTTATAAATATTTGTTTAGTTTTTTTATAAAGCATTTTATTAAGAGCATGGGATGTATTATTTCAAGTATTATGTACCTTAGTCAACCTCAAAATGTAACTAACAAGTAACACTATCAACTTGCTATCCTCAAAAATTTTCAAAACCTAGCTAAAAATATTCCTTATACCTAGAGACTATCATGAAAAAAAAACAATTCGTAAAATTGCTTGTCACAAAAAGTGATTCTTATTTCTGCGAACAACATTCGTTTCAATGTCAATTATTTAGTGTTATTTGGCAGTCATTTTGCAATCTCAAAAGGAGAAACTTTTTTTCTATGAATTTTTAAATTTTGCCGTGTCGCTAATTCAAAAATATAATGTTTTTTGCACATTCTAAAAAAAGAATCAAAACATTTTGCTATCGTTATCTAAAACCTTTTCAATTTTGTAATTAATTTTTCTTTATTTTTGCCTGATGCAATAAAAGGTTTGAGTATTGAAACGATTACAAAATTAAAAAGTTATGATTGTTTCTTGTTCGTGCATAGTTTGCACACAAATTTTATTTTTTTCACGTAGGTAGTCCCCTGTTTAGAATAAAATTCTTTTTGAAAAAATTTTAAAAAATTTCTCTGGTCCCCTACAAAATTTAAAAAAATTGACTCCGAGTAAATCTCGCGTTATGATAAGTCAATTAATAATCCCATGCGCCTTCCTCGAGGATATAGAGTAGTGATGGGTGGAAATCGAAAGAAATCGGTTCTCAACATTTTTTCTTTAGTTTTTTATGAAAAATGTCAAAAACAAAAATAACACAGAAATCGCGTTCTACAACTTTTATTCTAATCATTTTTTTATGAAAATAAATAGAAAAAGGGTAAGGGACAAAGTTCGTCGTTATTTCGTGCCAAATTTTGTCACGAAATCGTGACGAAATTTGGCACGAAATCGTGACGAAACTTATCTCGTAACTTTTGCCCTATGTATTTTCATAAAAAGTGGTCAAAATCAAAGTTGTAGAAATTTTTCATGCTTCGAAGATGCGCGCAATCAATTCCTCGCATAATTTTACTCTAAGTAATGCTTTTTAGCAAAATAAAATTGTCACCTGCGAAGTGACAACACGGGTTTTGTCACTTGGCAGGTGACAAACGTCACCTTTCAATTGACAACATAAAAAATTAATATATACCTTGAAAAAAAATACACTACATAAGGATAAAAATGGACGAATAATACACTATATAGGGGTAAAAATGGACGAGGAACACGTTGGAACTATTATTTTTATGTCAAACTCATTGGAAACCTGTGAATTTTCGCCTTTTTTGAATTTACTTACTTTTTGAATTCTATTATTTTTAGTAAATTCAAAAAAGGCGAAAATTCACAAATTTCCAGTGAGTTTGACATAAAAATAATAGTTCCAGCGTGTTCCTCATCCATTTTTACCCCTATATAGTGTATTTTCAAAAAAATTGTTGACGTTTTTACTTCGGCATCTGTATTCCTGTTAAGTGCGCCCCCCAGATGTAGTAGCTCTAAAATAAATAGCGCATTTTGTTTGATACGGAGCCATCTCAAAGTGTAATTTAAGGATTTTTTAGAGCCCTACGTTTCCGTTCGAAATCAGGACATGCCAAAATGAAGATTTTCTCTCGCGTGACTGTCAAAATAAAGATTCTCTCTCACGTGACGAATGAAAGAAAATATTATTGATGCACTAAATAAATAAAATTATTCACTCAAAAGGGAATAAACAGGGGGATTCTCCGAGAAATTAAAGAAAATTTGCATCACATTACATCCCAAGATAATGTCGTTCACTTTTTAAATTGAAAGAAGAATTTTTAATTTACCATGAATGTCATATGCATGTCTGGAAGCATGCTAATGACAAATTAGGCTAACCAATATAAGGCGTAATTTCGGTATCTAGCAAAGAGAGAAGCATGCTTTTCATCTGGGAGTCATTTTTTATAAATTTATTTCTTGGAAAATTAACATTTTTTATATAAAAACAGAAAAATTAGGGATTTCGATTCAAAATTTGGTAGACGAATTACACACGATTTTTGCATATGATCAGAACTTTGTAGTTTTTGCATGATAACAGAACTATTTCTAGATTTTCATTTTGCTAATAAGACTTATTGAATTTGTTACAAGATCAACATCAATACAGGGTGTTCCAAAAAAACCGCCATTTGGTCATTTTTGGCGAAAATTTTTCAAAAAATTTTTTCTCCATGAACTATTAGTGGTAATTTTATGCGAGAAATCGATTTTGCGCATTAAAAACCCTTAAAAACTCCTCCCAAGCCATGAAATATACGTCTTTTAGTCTTTTCAAGTAGGAATTCCTACAGAAAATAACTGAAAAAATACGAAAATTGGATATTTCATGGCTTGGGAGACGTTTTCAAGGGTTTTCAACGAGCGAAATCGATTTCTCGCATAAAAATACCTCTAATGAATAATTTTGGAGAAAAAATTTTTTTGTAAAATTTTCTTTGTTTCGCCAAAAAATGACCAAATGGCGGTAATTTTTTGGAACACCTTGTAATAAATCAAATTTACCAGTTGCTTAATAAGATAAATTGCTTTAAGGCGGTTCGAAAATCAAGGAGGTATAGAGGCTGTCAACGTTTTATACCATTTATAGTAAGGCGGAATTCCAAGAAAATCCTAGTTTTGTCAAAGCCTAATAAATTAAACATAAATTCTCTTTAGAAATATTCTAGCCTTCGCATCGATTTACATTTTCAGATTTTTTAATATGAAAGAGAAGGGGATAATATGTAAATAAGTTTTTAGATGAATGAAGTCACGGCGGCATATTTCACACGAAAAATATAACCGACGCGTCTGAGAAAAATTGTTATTTTAATGAGTTAAACACAAAATAGCAAAAAACTTTTTTGCGACATCTTTGACCCTGGCCATCATACATGAACAAGGAGGGGGACAAGCTACCTCGAGGCTATATGGTGTCGACCAAAAAAAAGATCGGCATCCATTTACATTATTTAAAAAAATGTTATATAACTTTTATGTTTTGGGCTATATCCCGAGGTTCGGCTATATAGCCTTGAGACTTGGAATCAAAGTCTCAGCTTCACCACTCCGAGGCTATATGAATCTTTAACTTTTGGCTATATGAGGGGAGACAGTCCCCCCGTTGATAATGTATGTTGGCCATGGTCTATTTTTATGGCTACAGTATTCATCTTCAAAATGGGCTATCTCCGCGAGGATAACTTCGATTCAAATTATTATTTTATTTTTTATCTCTGATATAGACCTTAAAAATGTGCTATTCATTTAGTTCCAAAACTTCGATTGCTGTCTCAGTATGCGAAAAAATATTAAACTTTTTTCTTTTTAGGGAAACAAACTTTCATAAATCAACAATATGATCATGATTGGTCAAATGATAAGCTACCCAATTTCAGCATTTAACTTCAAATTATCTTGCACAATTAAAAGCATATGATTAACAAGTCAACCAAGCAATTCAAAAAGCGATACCGGTTAGGCTGCGTTCAAGTATGTCAAAAAATGTAACTTTGCCTGATTTTCAATAAAATCGTGTTTAACGATTGGTCATGAAGCATAAAATTTTATTGGCCGGGAAACGAAGTATAGTAAAAATGTAAGACATCTAATCATGAAAAACTTTGAACTTTTTTTAATTTTAAGTTTTAACTTTACTTTTGGATTATAAACAAATTCTTATATATACAAGTCTTATATATACAGAAAAGTTATATATATACAGTTTTACTGTATAAAAATTTTTATCGACCCCAGCCATTTTGTGTTTCTGAAATAACTTCAGTAAATCCTGGACCTCTAATAATTTCTGTCTCGGTGTCCACTTCTCTGCCATTCCAACCTCGGCGTTGAGTATCAACGATAGTTTCTTGAAAACCTGGGCCATTTATTACTTCTGTTTCTGTGTTTACTTGTCCCTGTTGACCTAAAATATTGGAAAAAATTTGAACATTAAGGGTCGACAGAAATGGGCTGCGACGTTTTACATTATTTTGAACAAGAAGGTTAAAAAACCGAAAAATGATTTTTCATTAAAAATGACCAAATTTTCTCTTAAAATGTTCAGAATTTTACTTTTTAATGAAAAAGCATCATATGGGTTTTTTTGTCTATGGGTTTTTCTAGACGGAGAAGCGATTGAGCGCATTGTTGACACATGTAAATATTTGCATGCTCCTGATTCACAGATACTCTGACGAATTCACAGACTTGATTCCGAGAAGAATTTTCTTAATCAGAGTCATTCAAGAATGTTTATGTATCGACAATGAGCGCAATCTCTCCCCCTCCCCTCATCTAGAAAAAGCTCTAGACTTTCTGAAAATTCAACCTCCAATCAACAAACAATCTGGATTATTGCATTACTTACCCCAACCCCATTGTCGCTTTGCCCTTAAAATATTCAATTTACACTCGGCTTCAATAATATATCCAAAAATCAATAATACAACAATACAAAGCAACTTAAAAGAATTCATTTTATCGAAAATTACAACAAGTAACAACTAAATTTTTATGTAAATTTTAACCCTTTTTATATCTGCATAAATTCCCTGTAGTTCAATGACCGGTTTGAAAATGTCCGAATTGTCCGCTAAAGGAAGTGGTTTAACGAACCACTTAAATTAAAATCATTGACGCAAGAAAAACCTGTGTCTATTCAGCAGTCGGTTTCTTATAGGATGCGCAAAGAGTTCAAAGGAAGTAGTTGAACGAACCACTTAGATGATATCATTGACGCGAGAAAAGCCTATGTCTATTCAGCTGTCAGCTTCTTATTTTTCGAAAAATTTTACAAATCGAAATGGATCATCCGAAACTCAAATTCACGAGCTATCTTAAAGTATGACATCACTATTGAAAATAACATAACATTTATATACAGCTATACAGCCGCGACAGAAATTAAAACAGGTTCCGCGATAGAATCGAGCTTTGAGAAGAAGGGCATGTCACAAAAAATTTTTTGTCCCTGAACGAAAATTTAAATGAATATTCTGATAGAACTCACCGAGTTATGCAACTTTAGTTTTGGGCTCCCGATCCGGCGACCTTTCCCCTTGGCGCTATACCCCCTAGAAGTTGGTGGAAAAGGGCAATTTTTGACCAAACTTGGGCCGGCTCTAAGTCATTAAGTCTTTTAGCTTTTGACAAACGGTCTTTTGTATTTTGTAGCTGGAGATTGGGGCTTTATTTTATGCCAAGACCACCTTGGCCCCAGACACTCACATAATTTTATAATTGGCCAAATATCCAAAAATACCCTAAAAATTGACCCCCCATCGCGGAGTCAAAGTGCCCAAAGTACCCTTAAACTTTGGAAGTACATCTTGAAACTTTCCATAAAGATAGAACTATATATAGGGAACGTCCATGCAAAAAATCAAAAAAATTGAGTGGCTCTTAAAAATAGTTTCACCGGTTTGAAGTTCGGCTATCCGGCCCTACTCGAAGTCTAAAATAGCGAAATTTGCCATAATTTATATATATTCGAAAAATTCATGAAAAATGGAGCACTTTTTGTTTTTACAGTAAATTCTGAATCGTTATCCTTGTCGAGATAATCGCGTTTGAAGTTCGGAATTTTTTGGAATTGATTTATAATTTGAATTCCCGCCAAAATTGAAAATCAGGGTTTTGGCGGGAATTCAAATTATAAATCAATTCCAAAAAATCCCGAACTTCAAACGCGATTATCTCGACAAGGATAACGATTCAGAATTTACTGTAAAAACAAAAAGTGCTCCATTTTT
>OZJO01020637.1:0-10892 GCA_900406225.1 Acrobeloides nanus
TACTAACATAAAAACACACAAATTTCGGACAATTTTCTTGTTTGTCGAATTTTCTTATTCGGAAAATTTTCCTATTCGGACAAATTTCTGTCAGAGAACTTACCAATTCTGAGAATTTTCTTTTTAAAACAATTGTCCTATTCGAAAATTTCCCTATTCACATAATTTTCACTTCGGTGATTTTTCTAATTCGGAGAATTGTCACATTTGGGGAATTTTCACTTCGGAAACATTTCGGCGACCTCTAAATTCGATCTCGTATCATTTTGCATATAAATAATTTCTATAAGAAAAATTTCGAAAAATACCAAAATGTTAGGGTTGTGTTCATGTCTAACATGCAACTTTGAACTTTCTAGGATGAATCTAAATCTGTCTTCGAAATTTTACCTTTAATTTTACCATTTCAAAATTCAATACATGAAAATAACTCATATGGTGCGTTGAGGGTTTCTTCTGGCGCTTCTTATTTATTTGGCGAGACTAAACTCAATGTGGAATGCTTCTGGTTAGAAGAATGGGGAGCAATAACATTCAAAGTTACATCTAGCTTTGCCTCGAATACAACATTGCACAACTTCTTGGCCAGTCGTTTTAATGTTCATCCTTTACAGATATCTATTTTAGAGGAAAAAAGTGTCTACAATGTTAGAATCAGAGGTATAAACAAACAAATATATATGCTACGGGAAAATCTGATCAGTTCAAATTTTCCCAGGAAAAAGGATTAGCTTAAGGCTAAGCCTTAACCTAAGGCTAAGCCTAAGACTAAGCCTAAGTTTAAGCCTAAGGCTAAGCCTTAGCCTAAGCCTAAGACTAAGTCTTTTTCCCGGGAAAATCTGATCAATTCGGATTTTCCCGAAAAACAGGTTTTTCTGTAACATACAAATTTAGGAACCAAAGAAGAAATAGCAAAAGTTGATTGGATTTTAAAACAAATTAACGATCAACATTTCTAAAATCTCACGCGTCCGAAGAGAATTTTTGATTATAAATTTAACATAACACCCTTAAATAATTTATACAGGGTGATCCACGGGGTTCTTTACAGCACATTTTTGAGGCTATCTTGGCTTCCAGACAAGATTGTTCGATGCGCGGTGGATTGACCTTTAAAAACAATTTAGAATCGAAATTTTGGCGAAAACGATATGATTTTTGAAGTTTAGAAAATTCACTGTGGTCCCTAGCTATTTGTTCCATAGATGAGCAAGGGGGTGGTGGAATCCCTGACCAACTCACTCAAAATGGAAAAATTAAGGAGGGAATTTGACTTGGATTCTTAAATAAGAATGCCTTTAAACTTCGTTCAAACGAGTCGTAGATTTTTACGACATTTTTCTACAAAATTTGAAATTTTTTTCAATATTTTAGAAGTAGTCCCTCCCCCCTCCCCCAGGAAGACTACCTCAAAAAGGGCCCGCACTCCCCTTGCCAACCCATGAGATGTTCCCTGACTTTTTCATTGTCTCATTGAAAATATATATAAAATTTTCAAAAATTTATTTACATTTTATTTTTTTCTCTAACTTTTTATATAAAACATAAGCAATTTATTTAGAAGTATCCAAAACAATTCTTCCCTTAACTTGACAGTTATCTAGCCGCTTAATGGCATCTGGCAACTCGGAAAGTCCCACAATCTCAATCGGGATATCAATCAAGCCTCTAGCCAGAAATTGAAGTACTTCGGCCACATCTTCACGACTTCCCAAAAATGTGCCCTTGATAGTGATACCTTTAAAAACCATCAAATTTGTATTGACCGAAAATTTTCCATCAGTTGGCAAGCCGACTATTACTATAGTCCCAGTTTTTCTCACATAAAGTAAAGCATCCTCAAGTGGCTTCGCTGCAGGAGCAACATTGATTACGCCATGTGGGCCACAGCCATTTGTTACTTTAAGCATTTCTTCAACAACATTTTGAGTTTGAGCGTCGATGAAGAATTCCGCGCCTTGGCGAAGACAATGATCTTGCTTGGCTTGCCCAAAATCAATGGCGATGGGTCGGAGACCCATGGCTTTAGCGAATTGTAGGCCAAAAGAGCCGAGACCACCAGCGGCACCATTTATAGCAACAAATTGTCCTGGGCGAGTATTCGTTTCTTTCAATGCACGATAGACGGTCAGGCCCTAGAAAGTGAATATAGTTTTTTCTTCTTCACTTTTTCAGTTATGAAAGGCCGGACCCCCTGCCCCCACCCCGCTCCATGCCTACGTCACTGGGTAAGGAGAGCAGAAAAATCTGGCATAATGTATGTATTTATACGACTTACAGCACATTGAGTTGGCGCAGCTTTGGCTAAATCGACACCATCCGGAATCTTATGAGCATGTAAAGCAGAGACAGTAATATATTGTTGAAAAGTACCCCATTTGGCTGTAGTCAAATGTGTTGGCGCGTCACAAAATGCTTCTGCACCTGTGCGTTTACAAAATTCGCATGTTTGGCATAAGCGATTCACAATCTAAACTTGAAAAAATCCATATATAAACCTGCAAACGCCTACAGTGACACCAACTCGCTCTCCTTCTTCAAACCCAGTTACTTCTTTTCCAATTTTTACGACAATTCCCGCACCTTCGTGCCCGGCTACATTCGGAAAAGATAAAGGAATCGGTAAAGGGAATTTATTTTTCATAACCGAGACATCCGAGTGGCAAACTCCACTATATAGTAAGTGCACTAGCAGCTCATCATCTTTTGGTTCGGGGACAGGAATTTCTGTATATTCTGTGTCTAATCCGGATTTACAAGTTAATTGAGCTTTTTGGGTTTTCGGAATTGTAATAGTGGAAGCAACCATGGTCAAAATATATATTGGTTTTATCTAAATTTTTACTTTACAACAAAATATAAAAAATTGTTAGTTAGTTTCCGTCAAAAATTGAAAAATTCGTCAAAACAGCCGAGTCGCGTGACTCGGCTGTTTGTTGCTAAAATTGGAGAAAATTCGAAATTTTAAGACGAGTCATGCCATTCGACTCAGCTCGTCGAGGCGAGTAGAACGAATACCATATCATGGGGCTTTACATCCCAAGCCATGGCCGAGTGGAAAATGTCAGATTTGCAGTTTATATGTCATGGGTTCGAATCCCGCTTCAAATTTAAAGTTGCCCAAATTCATAGAAAGATATTTTCATACCTTTATCTTGGCCTCTAAGACATTTTGCAATCATTTTTGGGTCAGAAATATTTAGCTCTAAAGGCAAAAAGCCATATATACACAGGACTCGAACCCTGTACCTTTAGATTAAAAAACAGTTTTCTATCCAACTGCGCTATGCAACCTTATTTTACATGTACTCTCTTGTTTGTAATAAACTGCAAATATGTCACTTAGTCACTCGACTATGAGTTCGGGTGGAAAAACTCATGTTATGGTATTCGTTCTACTCGTCTCGACGAGCTGAGTAGAATAACATTTTTAAAATTTCGAATTTCATCCAATTTTAGCACAAAAAACCACCATCAATAAAACTTGGGTCACGCTCGCAAATTTTGTTGACTACGCGAAGCCATTTTTCTTGCATAGAAAAAATGCAAAAACTTTTGCTTATACATGAAGGCGTCGGAATTAAAAGTTGGTTGGAGCCTATCAAAAATGGGGTCCAGAAGCGTGTTGTCCATTCTGTAGAATTGATTTTTGAAAAAAATGGCATTTTTTGCACTTTAGTACATAGAAAAACTTCGTTTTTGGAGCGTTTTTGAGGAGGAGGGGTCCCAAAAACTTTTAATTCCGATGCCCTTATATGATATTTGAAAAAACCCAATCCTAAATATCAAACTTCTTTAAAAATCATTTATCCCGTCTGCCAAAATAATGAAGCAAGTAAAAAAAGAAAACTTTTATAGTCTATCAGGACACTATAGTGTCACAAGTCATAAAACTACAAATAACCAACATTGATCGAAATTATGTTCAATTTTTGCTATAGACAGAAACTTTATGATCATGTTTGAAAAAGTCAGAACCTTCAATAACAATGAAACTAATAAAAATATAGTTTGGGCTTCTGTAAAAATCATTTATCTCGTGTGCCAAAATAATGAATCAAGTAAAAAAACGTTTTTATAGTCTATCAGGACACATAATTTCACAAGTCATAAAACTACAAATAACAAATATTGATTGAAAATTGTGTTCAATTTTTGCTATAGACAGAACCTATATGATCATGTTTGAAAAAATCAGAATCTTCAATAACAATAGAACCATACATGGGCAAGGGGCAACTGTCCCCCCCCCCTCCCAATTCTTCTTATTGGCCGAAAAATTGTAATACCACTTCTTATTTTGCCCAAAATCCGAAAAAACACATAAGGGTCCCCCCTTATGTTTTTGCCTAAAATTTGAAAAAAGTCGATTTTTTGGGTAAAAACTCTTATATTTGGACCCACTTCTTAAATTTTTTTTACCAAAATACATGAGCCCACTTCTTATTTTCGGGGATATAGGAGCAAATTCGTAAATTTTACGACCCTCGAGTTGGGGGCCAAAAAAAGTCGTCAAATTTCAAATCCTATTTACGTATGCAAAATTTACGTATGCAAAGACCACTTCTTATTTTGGGTCCCTGTCCCCCTCCTGCTTGCCCACGTATGAATAGAACTAATAAAAATATAGTTTTGGAATAACTTATAATCTTAACACTCCGAGAACCGACTGAAATTTTTTAGTTTTACAATTCTTTGCAACCCCTTGCAACACAATTATCCATAGTACATCCTGGATCTGGATGACAATCTATCCTCTTCTTTTGGTCTATAGTGGTTTGGGCATTTGTAACCAACAGAATGCTTAGAAATATTAAAAATATCTTCATTTTTGTGGTCCAAAATTATGAAGGACTTTTAAAAATGATAAATTCACGAAAAAAAATTTCCTGCAAAGCACGAATTTTTAATGGTGTGTTAATTTTTAGTTTTACAATTCTTTGTTCACCTTTTTTTGCTTCCACTAGTTTAATTCTTGTATTTGATAACGAGAACAAGAAAAAAGGTCAGAAAAGTTATGGCCAAAAAATCGAAAATTTATATGATGTTTAATATATTTTTTGATAAAGAAGTTATATAAATTTTGTTATGTAATGCCGAGCATTCTAGAGAGCTACGAAGAGACGTTACTACTAGGCAAAATCTTTTGGCTTCAAGCGGGATTTGAACCAGCCTTGAGGGGCGCTTGAGCCGAGCCCAGTACCACTGAACCATGGAACCCTTGGAGTATATCTGTCACGGGTCTGTGACACAGCGCCAGCAACACATCGTCCTACGGCTACTAAAGTCTGTTTTTTCACCCGGGTTTGAACCTACGTCTTCGGAATGGAGTCCAAACTACAAAAAAGTAGGAAAAACTACAAATCCGCAATTGGCTATTTGCGAAAAAACAGACTTTACACACCAAATTCTGTCTACAACCGATTCAAGCCGCGAAGCGGCGGCCAACGTTTCAGGAATGAGAGAAGGGTTGCGTTTTGCCTATGGCAAGCAGCAACGAGGTACGAAGCGCCGAGCTGCCGCTTATCATAGGCAAAACGCAACCCTACTTTCATTTTCGATATGTGGCTCACAGCTAATTAGCCCATAGACGCCTAATATTAAATGCAGCTGCTTGCAGGTGCTTTGTGTTACAAGTGTTGCTGTATTGTACAATTAAACAAAGAAGTCAAATATCGAAGACACACTCAATAGAAATTCGGAATGACATCCTTGATATAAGTTTTCAACAAAACAATCAATTTTCTTAATTATATCATTATCTTTTGGTTATTTTCAGTGTTGCCCATATTTCTTCAAACTTTTTTCATATCAAATCTCAGCCCTGTTGATAGGGAATACGCTATATAAATAATTATTGAAAAATATTTTATTTTCGTCGAGATATGGCCTTTTGAATTTTTTTTTAAATTTAAAAAATTTTAAGCCTTACATTCAAAAATCCACCAGAAATCAAAATTAAGTCGATTTCCTTCGAGCGACCACTTTTTGGATAGCTAAGCATATGAGGAACATTATATAAAAGAAATTATTGACAATGATTTCAATTTCACGGAGATATGATTTTTTGAAAAAAATATCATTTTTTCAACTTTTTCAAATTCAAAGGGCCATAACTCAGCGAAAATAAAATACTTTTCAATAATTTTTTTATAGAACGTTCCTTTCTACAGTAGCTATCCAAAAAGTGGTCGCTCGAAGAAGTCCGATTTAAACTCGATTTTTAAAAGAGCAATCATTAACACCTTCTAATAGAGCCCCATAGGGTTCTATTAGAATCGTTGTCGTTTTTGAGATAATTGCGTTTGAAATTGTTCATTTTTCGTTGTAATATACAAACTTTTTGAATTTTTTGCGGACAAATCAATTGTTGCATCAATCTTTTAAATTCTCATAAAATGGACATTGTAGCAATTTTTTATAACTCTATGAGACGAATAAAACGACGTCAAAATTATCCAATTTAAAAATTATTTTGTGTTATTGAAACGAAAACCTGACAGGAAAATAAGAAAGGGCATTTTTTTGTACTTTCTTTGATTTTTCATTTCTTTAATCAAATTATCGTATTTTGATTACTTTTAATTCTCGAATCGAATTAATTGAAAAGACAAAATGACGCCCAGGACGAAAAATCAAGTTCATTTTTCAATAATAGTTTCTTATTTTCCTGTCATTTTGAACTTTTGAATTCATTTTGAATTCGAATCCCGCTTATGCATGACTTGTTTTTAAAATTTCGAATTTCCTCCAATTTTAGCAAAAAAACAAATCGATTGTTTTTGACTAATTTTTCAATTTTTGACGAAAACTAACTGCCAAAATTAAGTCGATTTTCTTCGAGCGACCACTTTTTGGATAGCTAAGCTTATGAGGAACATTATGTAAAAGAAATTATTGACAATGACTTTGATTTCACGGAGATATAATTTTTTGAAAAAAATGTCATTTTTTCAACTTTTTCAAATTCAAAAGGCTATAACTCAGCGAAAATAAAATATTTTTTAATAATTTCTTTTATAGAACGTTCGTTTCTATAGTAGCTATCCAAAAAGTGGTCGTTTGAAGAAATCCGATTTAAACTCGATTTTTAAAAGAGCAATTATTAACATCTTCTAATAGAGCACCATGGAGTCCTATTAGAAGTTTTACGGTATTTTGTTATAAAGTAAAAATTTAGATAGATCCTTTAAATTTTAACCATGCTTTCCGACACTATTATCATTCCGAAGACACAAAAAGCACAACTAACTTGTAAATTCGGCCTAGAAACCGAGCTAACCGAAATCCCTGTCCCCGAACCAAAAGATGATGAGCTTCTAGTGCACTTGCTATATAGTGGAATTTGCCGTTATGATGTCTCGGTAATGAAAAATAATCTCCCTATGCCGATTCCTTTATCTTTACCGAATGTGGCCGGGCATGAAGGTACGGGGATTGTCGTAAAAATTGGAAAAGAAGTAACTGGATTTGAAAAAGGAGATCGAGTTGGTGTCACTGTAGGTGTTGCAAGATTATATATGGAATTTTTCAAGTTTAGCTTCTGAATCGCTCCTGCCAAACATGCGAATTTTGTAAACGCACAGGTTCAGAAGCATTTTGTGACACGCCTACACATTTGACTATGGCCAAATGGGGTACTTTTCAACAATATATTACTGTTTCTGCTTTACGTGCTCATAAGATTCCGGATGGTGTGGATTTAGCCAAAGCTGCACCAGCTCAATGCGCGGTAAGTTCGCCAAAATAAACCTATATGGAAAAAATTCGTGTCAAATTTGATAAAAATTGAAAAATTCGTTAAAAATCGAAAAATTCGTCAAAATGAAATTAATACGAATGCTCATCGTCCTAGCCATTAGCCCACGCGTGTCCGGTTTTTTGGAATCATGCCAAAAAACAGACTTTACCCAAATTTTAGGGCTGGACCATTTATCGTGCGTTGAAAGAAACGAATACTCGACCGGGACAATTTGTCGCTATAAACGGTGCCTCTGGTGGCCTCGGCTCTATTGGCTTACAATTGGCTAAAGCCATGGGCCTTCGAGCTATCGCCATTGCTTTTGGGCAAGCCAAACAAGATCATTGTCTTCGCCAAGGCGCGGAATTCTTCATCGACGCTCAAACCCAAAATGTTGTTGAAGAAGTGCTCAAAGTCACAAATGGCTGTGGCCCACACGGCGTAATCAGTGTTGCTCCTTCAGTGAAACCACTTGAGGATGCTTTACTTTATGTGCGAAAAACTGGGACGATAGTAATAGTCGGTCTGCCAGATGATGGAAAATTTACGGTGGATGTGAATTTGATGGTTTTTAAAGGCGTGACTATTAAAGGATCACTTTTGGGAAGTCGAGAAGATTTGGATGAAGTACTTCAATTTCTGGCTAAAGGCTTGATTGATATCCCGATTGAGATTGTGAGACTTTCCGAGTTACCAGATGCCGTTAAGCGGCTAGATAACCGTCAAGTTAAGGGAAGAATTGTTGTGGATATTTCTAAATAAATTGCTTATGTTTTATATAAAAATTTAGAGAAAAAATATTTTTAAATAAATTTTTAAATTTTAAATTTATATTTTGACAATGAACAAGTCAGGAAACACATAGCTAGGGACCACAGCGAGTTTTCTAAACTCCAAAAATCATGTCGTTTTCGGCCAAACTTCGAAAAAATTCCGAGAACTCTTGGAATAATATTTTTTATTTATTTTTTCGCATAAAAAATTTCAACAAATATTACTGAAGAGCTATTGCTTTAATAAAATGTACCCCAGTGGCGTTAACCGATGCGGTATAAGTATCGCTTGGTTTAAAAGTTCCTTTAATTTGACCTGCCCATAAGTCCATAACTGTATATCCCTTTGGGTTATTCAATCCAAGATTGTTAAACACGAATGAAATTATCTAAAATTTTTAGTTCTATCGAAATTTCAGCATAAAGGTGATCAAACCTGGGCCGAATATCCACGATTCAACAGAGCTATAGCGTATGAAAAAGTGTTGTTGTTATAAACCGGCGTCATAGGCTTAGTAAATGTCATAATATTGCCAGTCTATAGTAGAGAAAATTAATTTATATTATTATTATATTGGGTCGTTCGGAAAATAACCGGCTTTTACAAATGCAATCGTATCGTTATAAAAATGATTCCTCCAGGGGGGGGGGGTTCTATGCGGGGAATCGATTGCGCACATTGCCAAAACGTGAAATAGTCTGTGTATTGAAACGAAAACCGGAAATTGAATTCCTGAAGAAATTTTTGAAAAATTCCACCGCCAATTGATAGAGCGCATCGAAAAACGATAGTATTCCAATTTTCGTGGAAAATAAATTCTTCATTGTTGAGGAAATTTAGTTCAAAGTTTGATAAAAAAAAGTATCACAATTTTTCGGCCAATAAGAAGTAGGAGGGAACAGTCCCCCTTGCCCATGTATGGCCTTTGGATTTGTACGCGAAGTGCATCATTGATAGTCTAGTTTCATCACTCAAGTATTGTACAACGAAAGTCCTAATATCGCGTTGAGGAAGTTCTTGAATATTGGCATTACTTCGAGTCAGATCTTTTACCCTCTCAGGTTTTCGTTTCAATACACAGACCATTTCACGCTTCGGCAATGTGTGCAATCGATTACCCCACATAGAAAACCCCCAGAGAAGCCATTTTTATAACAATACAATTAAATCTGCAAAAGCCGGTTATTTTCCGAACGACCCAATAGAATAGCTGATTTACTTGATTGACCATCCGTCCAAATTTACCGAGTGGATCTTGATCGACAGCAATTACGTATTTATTTTGCAAGATTTCCTTACTAGCTGCAGATAAGTTGCGCAAATCGTTTGACATGATCAGAGGCGCCGACCAAATCGACCATATGGACATTTGGGCTCGTCCCTGGTCTTCGGTAATTTGGTCATTTCCGACGATAATCTAAAAAACATAATTCGTATGATTTGTTGATTGAATTCAAAACTTTACCATATCTGGATCGCACCAAAAGCCCGGACCAGTCGGCAAATTTACAAACGTGTCTTGGACCGAAACAAAATGGTCAATGATGCCTAGGATTGAACCATTCCTAGGGTTTGAACCGTTCCCATAATCCCAAAATTTAACGATATCATCGTATTCCCTTTGTAGATTTGAGATCGACGCAACTGCCGATAAATTTCCCTAAAATAATCAAATTAAGTATAACAAAAAGAAATTCGATAGAAATTTAGTAGATCTGTTTTCTGGGTCCAAATCGATCTTTTTGGTCTTCGACCTATTTTGATTGATTAATTGCTAGAAATAAACCTTGTTTTTTTCTCCAAATACCGAGTTTTGTTTTTCGTTTCAATAACCAATTCAAATTCAGGAACATTAATAGTAGTAAAATATAATAAAAATTGAGGTCCATTGTTGTACTTGATTAGTGACAAGTGATAAAAGAAAATTATACAAATAAAGAGAAAGAAAGAAGAAAGAAAAAACCGACAAGCTGGCATTTGAAAGGTGACAAGTGATTAGCGAAAAGTGAGTTCACTAAAAAACCGACAAGTTGTCGAAAAAAACTGTCAATTGTCGAAAAAAAGTGACTAACCTCTTGTGCTTAGTCAGTTTTTTCGACAAATGATAAGTGACAAACTTATCGGTCTTTTAGTCAATTGTCACTTTTCATGTGCCAATTTGTCGGTTTTTGCCCTTTATTTTTGTAACTTGTCGCTTATCACTTGTCACTAATGACTTGTCAAGTACAACAATCGACCCCATGCAACAAATCCATAAATCGTATACAACAGCAACTCGGTATTTGGGCAAAAATAGGTTTATGTATACTTTTTTGCTAGAACTGAAACGTTTCAAAGGGTGACTCGGTTTTCGGAGACGGATAAGCACTTGAATTCG
>OZJO01020641.1:0-24451 GCA_900406225.1 Acrobeloides nanus
TAATCAATCGTAATCATTTGGCTACCCCCCCCCCTAAGTGATTACGTAATATCTGGATGACCCCTAAATCTGAGTATGGCGCAAAGATTTGCGATTAACTTTTTATTGGAGTGGAAACTTGCTATAGGCGTCTATATAATAGTTGTAGTGTAGCTTCTCGGCTTTTACATGAGTGGTCAATGAGGTCTTAATTTCTACGAGGAGCTATGGCCAAAATACTAAAATGATTCAAATTGGTAAGTGCCCTTTCAAAGTTAGGGTCCTAGACCACCAGTAGAGAACTTTTTTTCAAATTTTTTTGCGGATTTGTAATCATCATGAAATTTTCTCAAAAAAGATACAAAATGCACGCATGACCATCCGAATGTTAAAGGGGGCGTAACATTTATAGCTATTTTCGAAGAATCGAAAAAAATTTTCCGATTTTCTTCAAAAATCGACTTTTTAGGGTAATTTCTAGGCGAAAAATCGATTGCGCGTATTTTCGAAGTGTGAAAAATTAAGTTTAACCCCGAAAATCAGTGTAGAACTGCGTTTCAACGCTAAAATTTTTTCTGAACCGATCGGGGCGTAACATTTATGGCGTATTCTCGAAAAAAACGCAAAAAATTTTCTAAAAAGGACCTTTCTAGGCCTAATTTTATGCGGGAAATTGATTGCACACGTGTACAACCCCCACCCCGAATTTCGGGGGGGGGGTTGCCCGCAACCCGCAGGCCAAAATGAATTTCGCACGCAAAATTTGTGGGCGAGACTCATTTCGCCCGCGGGCCTACGGCCAAAATTTTTATATTTTTTCAACAAAAATCGTAATTTTTTAAAGTATTTTTAGCTTAAAAAGGTGTTTTTCAAAAAAAATTTTCGCGCCTATTGGCGCGAATAAACATAAGGGATGGGGACCACACGTGACAAATCCCCCCCCCCCGAATTTCAGTGACGGGGTCGCCCGCAAATTTTTGCGGGCGAATCCATTTCACCCGCAGCTCGCGGGCTGCGGGCAAAATGGTTTCGCTCGCAGCTCGAGCCACAAAAAAGCCATTTATCCCGAAATCGTAATTTTTTAAAGTATTTTTAGTTTAAAAAAGTATTTTTCAAAAAAAAAATTTTCGCGCCTATTGGCGCGAATAAACATAAGGGGACCAAAGTGATTTTTGGAAAAATTTTTGAAAAAAAATCATAAGGGAGGACCAAGGTGATTTTTGAAAATATCGAAAAAAATCACCTTGGTCCCCCCTTATGTGTTTTCCCGCCCCCAGAAAGTCAAAATTTTCGGGGGTGTTTGTACACGTGTGATTGATTGCGTGCATTATGAAAGTGTGAAAACGCTTTCTTGACCCTAACAATGGTTAATACAATATCAGAAAATCGGAAAAAATTTGTTTCGATTTTTCAAGAATAGGCTATAAATGTTACGCCCTTTAAGCCAGTGTTACTAACATAAAAGGGAATTTTAAAATGCTTATTATTTTCATAGTCGTCTTGCTTTTATTTACTGGTAAGAAATTTATTTTTTGATGATAATAACTTTTATTTTTAAGAAAGCTATGGCGCAAATGAATCCGATGCAATTTGTTCAAATTACTTTGCAATGAACAGCTTGTGTGGCATCGGTGGGTACTTTTGCAAGCCCCCTACTTCGCTGTTTACTCCCTGTCCGGCAGGATATGTAACTTATCTAAACTTTTGCGTTCATAAAAAATTATGCTTCGACGAGTAAAATTATATAAGTTTTCATTTTTAAATTTTTTTTAGTCTCTTTGATAAGAGTCTGAAGTTAGCAAAACTAATCACGGATTCCACATTTGATGGTCTTGGAATAATTGGCGAATTAAACATTGAAGAATTGAAGAAAGTTGCGAAAATGCAAATCATCGATCCAATAAAGAGTATTTATGAAGGATATCTTAAGCTAGTTGGTGAGTTTTAAAAAGGAGGCTTTATTTTTAAAGGAGAAAAGGAGGCAGAAGTATCCAAATGGAGGCTTTTTCCTCCTTTTTGAGGCGTTGTAACATACCTAAACTAGGCCATTTTCATAATGAAAATGGCCTTTTTGCGATTTACGCTAGTCAAAAATCATTCATAGGTGATTTTCATTAGTTAAAAAATCATCCTTAGTTGATTTCACTGCTCCGAAAACTAATTAGGCAATTTTCACGAATTAATTCCTATGAATGATTTTCACTAGTCTGTTTTTGTTAGAGACATTGAATATATTCTGGATTAATCCAGATTTAGGCGCCTAAACCTGCCTTAAATCTATTTAAAAGCTCTAAAATGTTCAAAAGTCAAAATTTTGAACATAAAATTTCGGATTTCAAATACTTATGAAAAATGCTAACAAAATTTTGAATTGAAAAAAACCGATTTTGTATACATGTTGTAGCCGATTTTGAATATAGCGATATCCTACGAATTAAACAAAAATTAGGTTCAATCGTTTCAATAATCAAAACTTTTCACTGAAAATCAGGCAAAACGCCAAACAAATGAGTATGAGAATCTGCGATCACGATTAACTTCGAGCTCTTTAATCGTGGATTGCACTCATCCCAAATAATTATTTATAGGATTTCCTATTTATGGTTACATGTCATTTTTCCCCCTACCTTTCTTTCCCCTGCATCCAAATTTTTCCCGATACCGATGGTCCAAGCCATGAAAAACCGCGGATATCACAGAGGCATCCAGCGTTCGCCATTCGAAGCGATGTTCGGAAGAAGATGGTACTAGCAAACGAAGATGGAAATTTTCCGATCGATAAAAACAGAGAATTTAATATTGAGATTTTTCAACAAAAAAATTTCTCATGTATCGCTTGTTTTTCTTTTCTTATAGGATTTTAATAAAAAAATTTCGACGTGAGGAGCGCGTTGATTAAAAAATGTCGCTGAGGCGAAATTTGTTTTGATAGCCCCTCACCAAAACTATTTATGGTACATGCCTATCATAGGTCGGCAAGGTGGGGGGGAGGGGACCCCCGATGCGGTGGTCCCCCACCAAAAAAACGACCTTTTTTTTTTTTTTTAGCCGACACCCAATTTTTATGGACCACCTCATGTTCGGCGGGTTCCATGCGGTGGTCCTCCCCTCAATTTTGGGTCTATGCGTGCGTCGGTCAGGGGGGGGGAGGCTCCCCCCCTTGCCGACCTATGATGCCTATATATGTAGTAAATTTAAATTGATAAATTTAGGTGAAGATCGAGCAAAAAACAATGATTAATACAATAATCAAGAAATTCGTCTTAGATGGACAAAAGTGTGATAGCGATATGTTTTTTTAATCGAACATTTCATTTTCTGTTTAAACTTCCAGAAAAGCTTTTCGAAAGCGGTTTTTTTTATCAAGATAGAGTTAAAAAGAAAACTTTTGGGCTAATTTATTTTACTACACGATTTAGGTTTTCCTTTCAATAAAGTCATAGAAATGGTTAAAAATGCCAATTGTGTATGTATCAAAAATAATTTTTTGAAACCATCAGGTGGTTCAGAATTCAAAAAAATAATTTTAAAAATTCTCATTAAATTTGACGTAAGAAACTGGTCGACATTGAATATAGGCCTACGGTGAGGACTAAAAAATTTAAGAAAATCATAAGCAGCATTTTTAATTAAACAATGCGGTTTTTGAAGATTTTTGCGATTTTTAAGACATTTTCCGGTGGCCTTTATCGAAGAGACCACAATTCCTTATGGCAAATTTAATGCAGAATTTAAAAGATTTATAGACTTTTCGAACCACCCAAGATATATTAAAAAATCTTTTTTGTTAGTACACAATATCTTTTTTACCCATTTTTGGGTGTGTTTATTGCCCATTAAATTTTCTATTCTCAACTCTATCTAACTGCAAAAATCCGCTTCCGAATAGCTTTTACGCAAATTAAATCAAAGTAAAAAGAATATTCCTTTAAAAACATCTGTTACCACACTATTGTCCACTAATGACATGACTGTATTTTTTACTTTATTACAAATGCATTAAATGCAATTTATAAAAGCAATTTAATTGCTTTAAAAATTTTTTTATTTTTACTTTATTAACATTGTATATTATGGCCATAATATAATTTTTAAATAAAGTAATTGTTGTAGAAAGTGTATAGAAAAAGTAACGCAACGTCATTTTATGTAGAAAAAATTAATATAGTGGAAAAATAGACTTATTGGCTTTCTTGATGTTGTACTAGAGCTTTTTCACTTTATTGTCAAAGGAGTATTCATATTGGTATAATTGTCACTTCCACTCAATTCAAAATTTTAAAATTATCTTACAAAATAACCTAGTCGAATATTAGACTCCCTTATTTGGATCTGTTTCAAATAGTTGCAAAATTATCTCATAATTTCTAATGGTTTACAATTGTATAACCACGCTCTTGAGTCAATTCAAAATTTTCTTACAACTTACCAAAAATACTTATTTTTTGAATATATCACAAGGTTGTTGCGATATATTGGAACTTAAAACCTATTGCAATGCGATAGGCTGCGCACGGCACTGGGCACCTCTCCTGCCCCTTGCCTACGCCACTGTCCCCCCTCCCAAAACCCACTTTGCGCCGCTATTTGAAAGGTTTCCAAACCTAAAAATATTTATGTATTTCTTTAAACCTTTAAAATCGTAATTTATAATCTCAAATCTTTTAAAACCTTTATTTCATAGAGGGCCGACCTTCTCTGATTCAAGGATTGGATGAGTGTATTGAAGCGAAAATCGCCTAAACCAGAGTCAGGTAGATTTTTTCAAGCTCAGAAAATGCGCGCAATCGACTTGACTCGACACAAATGTCAAGTCAAGTTTCTTGACACTGAAGTCACAAGTTTTGAACAGAAATTTCAATTTATAGGGTTTGGGCCCTACCTAGAGCCGTAGACAAGGGGACATGTCCCCAAACATGTGTACAGAGGGCCCGAATTATTTTTTGAAAAGTGCGGGGAGGGTTAGGTTCCTGCCTCACAAAGTATGGAAGGGGGTCTGAAAATCATTGACCAAAAAAACAAAATTGTTTTGCCAATTTTGTTCCAGATTGCCATTTTATAATCATTTTTTGCCTAAAAATGCCTGAAAATCAAAAAACGGCGCCAAAAAATTGCGGGGGTCCGAATTCTGACCCCTGACTATGTATGTCCCTTCTACAAAAGGACGAGAAATAAAAACGCCAATTTCTTTTTTGAGCAATCAAAAAAATTAAGAGAATGTCTAGAGCAAAATTGGCTTGATTTTCTCTTTTTCTTTAAATTGTCGGAAATGCCAACCGAAATTGGACTCATTGATACGAAGTTTGGACTCATTGATACGAAGAAAAGCGGAACGAATTTTTTCTTTCCTTCATTCGTTTTTCTCAAGCAACCAACAGAAATTTATTCGATTTGTCATTTCTCTCTGCAATGAGAGAGAATATCGTCATTTTTAATGACATGTTCACTCCTAAAGAAGATCACGTGTAAAACACAATATGCAACACAAATTTTTTGCATCTTAGAGACATAAAAAATTTTTCTGATTTGTCAAAATTTTTTGCTAAAAATGTCCAAAGTATGTATAGAAACAACTTTAATTGAAATAGTTGGCAAAATTTTGACAAAAAATCGAGAAAAATGAAAAAATGGGTAAAATAATGTCAAAAGCTGTGTCATCGAATTTATCATTTCTTCGTTTTCTTCTAGATTTTTACTCAAAATTTTGCAAAATATCTCAATTAAAGTTGTTTCTACACACCTTTTGGACATTTTAAGAAAAATTTCGAGAAAATCCGAAAAACTTTTTCACATGTCGGTCTCTCTATGTCTGTACTAAGGTGGTCGAGATCTCGAAAATCGAGATCTCGAAATCGAGATCTCGAAATCGAGAATCTCGAAGATTTGATCTCGAAAATGGGTATTCGAGGTAATCATTTGAAAGTAGGATTTTTTAAAATCGTTATTTTCAGAGCATTTTAAACTTAAAAAACCCCACTTTCAAACAAATTTTCGCGCATGTGGCGCTGATTTTTGACTTAAAAAACGGAAATATTAACAAAAATTTCTCGCAAAGACCAAAAAATCGATGTTTTTAGTCGATGTCCCCCTTAAAAAATTGTTAGCAAGGAATCGGTGAATTGAAAAATACTAAATAAATTTGAATCGGTTCGGGAGAGCGCGCAATCGATTCCCCGCCTAGAAAAACCTAAGAATTGACGGTTTTCTCATAAAAATCCGAAAATGTTTGATTTTCGCTTCAATATACCGATTCCTTCCCTGAATCAAGATCAAGGAAGCGTTTTCAAGGTTCGGGAGTGCGCACAATCGATTCCCCGCATAAAATTACCTCTAGGGAGTCACTTGTTAAAAATTTTTTTTAAATTTTCTACCCGGCCCTATTTTGGACCCCACTTTTCACGAAGTGACCACAAACCGCACCCCCCCCCTTCCCCTCTAAAGATTTCACCTGAATTGTCCTAAATTTTTCTCTTTTCAAAAAAATGTGCCAAATTGAAAATTTCTTAATAAAAAAAATCGTAATTTTCTGACTATTTTCAGATTAGAAACAAGCATTTACAAAAAATTTTCGCCGCGGCGCTGGTTTTTTTACTTATTTCAAGGATTTCAATATAAAAATTTTTCGTGCCTATCGGCGCGAAAAACACTAGGAGACGCAAGATGATTTTTNATTAGAAACAAGCATTTACAAAAAATTTTCGCCGCGGCGCTGGTTTTTTTACTTATTTCAAGGATTTCAATATAAAACTTTTTCGTGCCTATCGGCGCGAAAAACACTAGGAGACGCAAGATGATTTTTGAATTTTTTGAAAAAATCACCTTTCCCCCCCCCCCTTATGTTTTTGCCCAAAATTTTGGAAACTTTATGGAAAAAACGTAAGGGGGAGGGCACATCAACCCCGCCATAAGGAAAAAAATTTTTTCCTTCAAATCAAAAATCCGAGCAGTACAAGTTGTTGGTACCGTTGAGTAGAACAAAAAATGTTTTTTGACCAAAAAAATCTAATGATACCAGACAAAGTTATTTCAAAAATACGATTTTTAAAGGTGCACGCCCAGTACACTTCTCGAAAAAAATTTTTTTCCCCAAATTGGCTGATTTTTGATATACGGGGGTTTTCGGGCACGAGAAATCGATTGGAGCAAGTCCCGAGTTCCGAAAAAATTTTTTGACCCCCTACCGGGGTACCCCATGTTAAAAAATCAAGTTTTTTCAACTTTTTTATTTTGGCTCCAAATTGGCTGATTTTTGGTATACGGGGGTTTTCGGGCACGAGAGATCGATTGGAGCAAGTCCCGAGTTCCAAAAAAATTTTTTTGACCCCCTATTGGGGTACCTCAGGTTAAAAAATCAAAATAAAAAAGTTGAAAAAACTTGATTTTTTAACATGGGGTACCCCGGTAGGGGGTCAAAAAATTTTTTCGGAACTCGGGACCTGCGCCAATCGATTTCTCGTGCCCGAAAACCCCTGTATACCAAAAATCAGCCAATTTGGAGCCAAAATAAAAAAGTTGAAAAAATTGATTTTTTAACCTGGGGTACCCCGATAGGGGGTCAAAAAAATTTTTTCGGAACTCGGGACTTGCTCCAATCGATTTCTCGTGCCCGAAAACCCCCGTATACCAAAAATCAGCCAATTTGGGGAAAAAAAATTTTTTCGAGAAGTGTACTGGGCGTGCACCCCCTTTAAAAATCGTATTTTTGAAATAACTTTGTCTGGTATCATTAAATTTTTTTGGTCCAAAAACATTTTTTGTTCTACTCAACGGTACCAACAACTTGTACTGCTCGGATTTTTGATTTCAAGGAAAATTCGAAATGGGGTTGATGTGGGGGGGGGGACCATGGTAAATCTTAAAAATGTTTGATCTCGAAAATCGAGATCGAAAATAGAAATCTCGATCTCGAAATATTGATCTCGATCTCGTTCTTTGATCTCGATCTCGATTTTTTGGATCTCGATATCGATTCAAAAAGGCATAAGTATTTTCCTGTAACTTCAAAAGTGTTTTTTTGTAACTTTATAAAAAAGATCGTTTTATAAAAAAATTTCAGTTTTTTAGGCCTTAGACCTTACATACGGCGTGACAAAATGTGAATAAAAAGGAAAATATTTTTTTTCGCGCAAAAATTATTTTTTTTTGCGCAAAAGAATATTTTTTGCGCACAAGGCCTAGGCTTAAGCCTAATCCTAAGCTTAGGCCTAGGCTTAGGACTTAGGCTTAGGCCTAGGACTTAGGACTTAGGACTTAGGCCTAGGACTTAGGCCTAGGCTTAGGACTTAGGCTTAAGCTTAGGCCTAGGCCTAGGCTTAGGCCTAGGCTTAGGCCTAGGCTTAGGTCTTAGGCTTAGGACTTAGGCCTTAGGCTTAAGCCTTAGGCTTAGGCCTAGGCTTAGGCCTAGGCTTAGGATTTAGGCTTATGCCTAGGCTTAGGCCTAGGCTTAGCCTAGGCTTATGCCTAGGCTTAGGCTTAGGCCTTAGGCTTAAGCCTAGGCCTTGTGCGCAAAAAAAAATTCTTTTGCGCAGAAAAAAATATTTTTTGCGCGAAAAAAAATACCAACCGAATAAAAATAGGAAAATGCGAATCCAGTTCAAATCGATTTAGAATGATTATTTAATCATTATTAACTACGAATTTAATTTTTTTTAAAGTGTGTCATACCATTTTGGACACCTTTTTTAGTCCTTGTAATACCCATATGAAAAAAATCGAATATCTCGGCGAAAATTAAGTGAAATTTAACAATTTCTTTTTTTAAAACGTTACAGATTTCGAGATCTTAAATTTTTCTACAAAAAATCGATTTTTTTTCACTCAAATTTTGCAATCCCTGATGAAAAACTTTACTTTTAAGAATTTAAAATAAAAATCTCGAGCGTAACTTTTATTTCATTGTCCTTGCGCATCTTTAAAAAAAGATCATGAAAAATGGATGAAACCGTCAAAAGTTATCAGCTTTTGAATTCCATCAAATCAAATAGTGCTCAAAATTAACATATTAGATAGTAAAAATTAAAAGGGTTTTTCAAATTAGCCTCCATGGTGTAGTGGCTAATGCGTCGTACTATGGTGCTGCAATTGGGAGGTTTGAATCCCGCTAGGTTCATTAACTTTTACCATTGCAAATCAAGCAAAATGATCCATGTTATAAAAAAAACATAGAAAACTTGATGCCACAAACTTGAAGACATTAAAATAATAATTAAAAATGCATAAAAAATCATTGTTAGCATGTTTTAAAACGAATTTTGCATTGAAGAATATATATACAAATGGCGTTGATTGGCAGCTTTATACTTTTGGATATATTTTAATTTTAATGCTAATTTTTACTGTTTTAATCGAAAAGTATCAATTTCGTGAGGGTTAAAAGTACCCTAAAATTTGTCGATTTTCATAAAAATTTTGTTACTAAAAATACTATTTTAGCAAAAAATTCGAAAAATTGAGAGGGTCACCTGTACCCCATTTTTGAGATCATCTCTTTAAAGGGGGATAAACTTTGCAGCAGCACTTCCGAAAAAAAATTTTTTGTTGAATTTTTGCAAAAATGACTTTTCTAATGGTAATTTTATCGATTGCGCGCATCCTCGAAGCATTGAAAATGCTTCCTTGACCCTGATTCAGGGAAATAAGAGTGTGTATTGAAGCGAAAATATGAAAATTTTAGATTATTTCCCTGAATCAGGGTCAAGGAAACATTTTCAAGCTTTGGAAATGCGCGAAATCGATTTTTCGCATAAAATTACCCCTAGAAAAGTCATTTTTGCACAAGTTCAACAAAAAATTTTTTTTCATTTTACCCCCTTTAAAATAGGGACCTACTAAAACGGGGTCTCCGCGGGGGTCGGCCGATTTTTTAGGTCGATACATTTTGGATCAAAGCAAAATATTCCTAACTCGATCCCTCTTTCTAATGTTACAATCCGACTTTTGAATTTTCCCTCCTTTGGGGTACTTTTCAGAGAAATCCACTCGAAAAATCGATTACTAAAACGGGGTCTCTGCGGAGTCGGCCCATTTTTTAGCGAAATTTGCCATAATTTATATATATTCGGAAAATTCATAAAAAATGGAGCATTTTTTGTTTTCACAGTAAATTCTGAATCGTTATCGTTGTCGAGATAATCGCGTTTGAAGTTGGCGATTTTGAGTTGCGATATCTATCCTTCCGGATATCTAAATTTTTGCGAAAAAGTCGAATTTATAGAGAAAAATTTAAAAAAATTGTCAAAAAATTGAATTTTTGCAAAAAAATCGAATTTTATGAAAAAAATTGCATTTTATAACAAAAAATCAATTTTTACATATCATCAAGCGATAAATATATTGAAAATTATATCAGGTTTTGTTAAAAATAAATTTTTTTAAATTTTATTNAAAAATCAATTTTTACATATCATCAAGCGATAAATATATTGAAAATTATATCAGGTTTTGTTAAAAATAAATTTTTTAAAATTTTATTGTTTGATAAAAAAAATTGCTTTTTTTCTAGAGCCATTGCTTTATTTTTGCTTTTTTTAAAGAGTTTGATGCTTTTTTTGAAAATTTCATCTGGCAACCTTGGCTATCACCACCTCCTCCGCATCTGCCGCCTCCTCCACGTTCCTCACTGGAACCTCCTCTACCACCACTGCAGCGGATAACGATTGATCTACCACCGGAGTGTCCAACTAGTCGAACAGCAGCACCGCCACCACATCCTCCTCTACAAGGTGGTGGAGGAGGTGCTCTACATCCGCAACTATCACCACCGCCACTAAAAATAAAAGGTATGAAATAGCCCGTTCTTAAGTCCAATTTCGTTACGGCCTATACCAATTGACAGAGAAGAAAAATGGCACCAAAATCATGGGGGTACCCTTCAAGGAAAATTTTTTAGTCCCATTTCATGTTTTACGTAAGTCTTATGCTGAAATTTAATGGCATAGATTAAAAAGCCCACGTGGCCGAGTGGCTAATACTTTTTGCCTCCGGCAAAAAATTTAAATTTTTTTACAATAAATAAAAAATCGTTTAAAATTTAAAAAATTCATAAAAAATAGTGTATTAAAATTTTTTACAAAATTAAAAAATAGGTTAAAAATTTTAAAAATTCGTAAAATTAAAAAATATGTTTAAACAATTTTTTACAGATAGGCGCTCGTAAGTACTCGAAAGCGCTTGGAAGTTCTATGAAGCAATCGGAGATTGTTCAGTTACTCATATATGAAAATGAAAAGCAATAAAACATCATATTTTGTCAAAAATCATTTCAAAAATCTCTCGACATTTATTGTTACGAAACCTACCAGTAAAGCTATTTTAGTATTGGCAAAATGATAGCATCGCAAAAGCAATGCATTCCAAAATTTTCAATTTTCTAACACAGCGATGCTTGCTGGTCAGAACATGAAATTACCTCAAACTTGGGTAATTAAACCGACGACTTGTTCGAATGGCTGCTCTTCTGCCAAAAGAATTTTTCCTTTGAAAAGGTTTGGCTGAAATTCGAACGAAAAATATTGTTGAAGCAAACGAAAAAGATAACACAACATCTCTCTCACATAAGTAAGTATAAAAGAAGAGAACGATGAATACCTTTTTCGTTTGCTCCAACACTATTTTCTCGCTAGAATTTCAACCGTTCAAGCGAGAAAATAGTGTTGGAGAAAACGAAAAAGGTATTCATGGTTCTCTTCTTTTATACTTACTTATGTGAGAGAGATGTCATGTTATCTTTTTCGTCTGCTCCAACACTATTTTCTTGCTTGAATTTCAACCAAACCTTATCAAAGGAAAAATTCTTTTGTGCAGAAGAGCAATGGGCCGACCAAGTCGTCGGTTTAATTACCCAAGTTTGAGGTAATTTCATGTTCTGACCAGTAAACATCGCTGTGTTAGAAAATTGAAAATTTTGGAACGCATTGCTTTTGCGATGCTATATAAAAACATACACATAAGAGACACTCATTCGTAGTGCTACACCCTTTAGGGTGAGGAGAAGTGTCGATGTAAAAAAATTAGAAAAAATTATAAGATGACGCATATAATTTTTTTGACCTTGAAAATTTGGGGAGGGGTAATATCCAAGCCTTCTTTCCCTGCCCCCCCCCCAGAACAGTGATGTAAGGAAGTGGACAGCAGAAGCAAGTGAGCCCTTAACGGCCGAAAAAATCATTAGTTCTCTTTTTGGGGTGTCGCCTTCCCTCTAGTCGACCTTTCTCCCTACTCCACTGCCTCCATTTAGGCAAAAGCAAATCTTTTAGCTTGAGATCGGCTGATGAACTTCCTCCTTC
This sequence comes from Acrobeloides nanus, assembly GCA_900406225.1. Lineage (NCBI taxonomy): Eukaryota > Metazoa > Nematoda > Chromadorea > Rhabditida > Cephalobidae > Acrobeloides > Acrobeloides nanus. The sequence continues at coordinate 12,264 of OZJO01020641.1, forward strand.
TCACAAATTGGAGTTTCATTGAACAGTGTGTTAAGAGAAAATTCAAAGATTGTTAAAAAGTTGTATAAGGGGCCATCCAGTAAGTCACATGATCAGGGGGAGGGAGAGGATCTTAAAAAATATGATCAAAGATCACGGATGAGGGTTAATGGAAAAATCCATGTGATTTCATATTTTAATAAATGCTATTTTTCTATTGAAAGTTGAAAAAATGGATATTTTTTCAAAAATTTTTGAAATCGGGAAATATCTTTTTTTACCAAAAACTCGTATTTTTGGCAAAAATGACTTAAAAATAGCATTTTTGACCACAAAATCGTTTTTTGGGGCAAAAATAGCCATTTTGTCGATTTTTGGTGAAAAGTATAAATCATGTGGGGGTAACCCAAAAATCACCAGGAAGGGGAGAGGGGTAATTTTGATTTTTTTAAATCAATTGACTTAAAACAAACTTTTTGAGAAAACCGAGCTTTGGGTGTCACAAAAATTTTATAAGGATACTTATTTTGATAATGAATTGATCGATTTCTAGAAAGATTCGTTCAAAATCTCTTTCACCAAAGTTGTAGAGCTTGATTTCTTCTACAACCTTCTTGAAGGTTACTTTTGATGAAAATCGATAGAAAAATGAGAAAATCGCACAAATAATTAATAACCCTTAAAAAATTTTGTGACACGTTTTGTGACGTAAAGCTCTGTTTTCTTAAAAAGGTGTTTTAATGGATGATCCCTAATTTAGAATTAGAATCATATATGACCAAAGGTGATAAGTAGTAATAAATTACCACAGGATTGTACGGTTGTGCCGCCCGAAAAAGGAGGGTTGTGCCTCGGCGCGAAGCGCCGAAGTTGTGCGGAGATTATAATGGGTTGTGCTCGGCAGTATGCCCCAGGCACAACCCTTGTATTGTTTGTATGGGTTGTGCTTTTTCGAAAAAAACAAAGGGTTGTGCTTTTTTAGTAAAAAATAAGGTTGTGCTTTTTTTGTGAAAAATAGGGTTGTGCCTTTTTTCGAAAAAAAATTACCACCACTTGGTCATGTATGATTAGAATTGTTTAAAAATTTGAAATTTCTATGGGTGGCTCAAATTCTGAAAAATCTGGGACAAATTACCTAAGTCTCAAGCTATACATTTTTTCGTAATTTTATCAGCNTTAAAAATTTGAAATTTCTATGGGTGGCTCAAATTCTGAAAAATCTGGGACAAATTACCTAAGTCTCAAGCTATACATTTTTTCGTAATTTTATCAGCACTAAATTTACATAATAAAAATATAAGCCCTTTTACTTGTGAGTTTATTTTCATATATATGTATGTAGTTGACTTATTGCATCCAGAGACCACGAACTCCGAATCATGCATCTCATCGTTCTCGATCATAGGTCTTTAGGGAAAAACGTTCTTGATGTATAAAAATGCGTTCCCGATGTTGGATCTTCTTATCGGATGTTCTTGATGTATAAAAATGCGTCCCCGAACTTGGATCTTTCTTATCGAACGGGCTTCCAATATGAATAACAATTAATAGTGCACATACACTTTTGATATTTACTTTCTCATATGGAGTAATGAAACCGAGTTAGATTATCCAGTCCATTTTTAGTTAAAAACAAGGGAAAAGACAGAAATTTTGTGTCTAACTAGTGTTGTGGAAAGTAAGTATTCCGCATCCTGAGACCAAGAACTCCGAATCATGCATCTCATCGTTCTCGATCATAGGTCTTTAGGGAAAAACGTTCTTGATGTATAAAAACGTGTTCCCGATCTTGGATCTTTCTTATTGAACGTTCTTGATGTATAAATTGCGTTCCCGATATTGGATCTTTCTTATCGAACGGGTTCAAATACGAATAACAATTAATAGTGCACATACACTTGTGATATTTACTTTCTCATATGGAGTAATGAAACCGAGTTAGATTATTTAGTCCGTTTTTAGTTAAAAACAAGGAAAAAAGGCAAAAATTTGGTGTCTAACTAGTGTTGTGGGAAACAAGTATTCTGCTTCAATTTTGTTTCTGATGTTTATGGCAAGAATACAGTAGACACACAGACATTATATGTTTAATGTAGTTTACTGTCTGAGTGTCTATGCTGCTTTCTTGCCATAAACATCAGAAACAAAAATTGAGCAGAATACTTGTTTTTCCAAAAACTCTAGACAGCCGATTTTCCAGAGAAATTTTTAGAAATTTAGTTCATTTTATCTTCAATATTCACCCCTTCCCTGAACCAGGGCCAGATAAGCGTTTTCAATGTCCATAAATTCGCAAACTCGTTTTTTTGCACGTCGCATCAAGTTTTTTAATTTTCACCAAAATATAACTTTATAGGGGGTATTTCTTTGCGAGAAATCGGACCTTGACAAAAAATCTCTGAAATGTATGTGCCTCTTTTCGCTTCACTGCACACATCTCTTCCCTGAATCAGGGTCAAGGAAGCGTTTTTGGGTTAATTTTTTCGGTTCANAAATCTCTGAAATGTATGTGCCTCTTTTCGCTTCACTGCACACATCTCTTCCCTGAATCAGGGTCAAGGAAGCGTTTTTGGGTTTGTCTAATAAAACTATATTTTATTTTATCTATACTACGTAATATTATATGGCACAGAAAATAATATTAACAATGGGTTGAGGTCACAAGTTTCCTAGAAATTCAAAAATTTGAGGTCACAACTTTATTGACGTTTGGCCAACCAAGCTTTGATACCGGTCTAAAAGTATTGGTATAAAAGAATTTTATTTTTTTAAATTTTACGTCACGGCGTTTGCGTCCACATCCACCACCGTGAGGTGCACCACCTCCGCAACCACCGCCGAGTGGAGCTCCACCACCTCCGCATCCGCCACCTCCACCTCCACGTTCTTCACTGGAACCACCACCACCACCGCAACGGATAACGATTGGTCCACCGCCACCACCGGAGTGTCCAACAGGAGCACCGCCACCAAATCCTCCTCCACAAGGTGCTGGAGGTGGTGCTCCACATCCTCCTCCACAAGCTGGTGGAGGTGGAGGTGGTGCTCCACATCCTCCTCCACAAGCTGGTGGGGGTGGTGCTCCACATCCGCAGCCACCACCGCCACTAAAAATAGAAGGTATGAAATAGCCCATTTTACGTGAATCAAGCAACAAGTTATGTCTCGGTGGTCAAGTCGTTAGAATGGCGATACCCCTTTTTCCGACTGACACTATCCCGACCAGGTACGATTTATCTCCAAACCATTTTTTTTTCGATTTTTTGGGTGAAAAATATCATTCTTAAAAAAATTTGAAAAATGAACACTTTTTTGTATTTCTCAGAAGAATATATTAAACTCACCCTCCACCTCCAATACATGCCTCATTGATTACAATAGCGGCAACTACAACAGCAACAATGAATAAAGTTTTCATGGTTGGTTAGCTATACCCAGATACTATGTGCCTGGAATGACCGAATAGTAAAGTTCCTAGGAGCTCATCCTTTTATAGAATTTTTATGGGTGGTGCTCAGGATTTTGGGATTTCATTAAAGTGTCATAATTTCGATGCAATCCATAATTTTGAACTGGTTTTTCTCTTCTAAATCAAGACGAAATTTAACACATTTATCAAAATTTAAATAGATGAAACAAATCAAGAACAGATAAGCGGATAAGGATGAGCTAAAAACAAGTTTTCTTGCGCTTTAAAGTGGTTATCCAATTTTGAATTGAGTATGAATTTGGATAGATGGCAGAAATTTAGATTTTTATTAAAAAGTTAGACTTTTAATGGTTTGTAAAGTGCGCTACTTTTTAAAAGGTTTACGCTTATTTTCAGCAGTGTATCTGAGGGAGTATGACCTTCCTCGAAATTGAAAAAATTTCCCCTTGACCCCCTATTTTTTGCCCAAGTTTTTGATTATCAAAAAGGGGCCCATTGTAATTTTTTAACCATACAAAGGGGTGTGTGGCTACCAAAAATAAGGAGTCATTCATATATTACGTGATCAATTTCGGAATATTGAAAACGTTCTAACGTTTTTTTCCTGAAGGAATTTCGAAAACTTTTCTTTGCAGACCCCTAAAATGGGGTATGGTATAGGGGGTCTGCAAAGAAAAGTTTTCTTCCGAAAAAAAGTTAGAACATTTTCAACATTCCGAAATTGATCACGTGTTCTGTGAATGGCCCCTAAGAAGTGGTCAAAATAAAAGTTATGATTGTTTTTCGTAATTTCGATATTTGATAACAAAAATTATGTTCAAGATCTAACTGTAGTCTAAAATACACTTTTTAAGAAGTGTCCTATGGGCTAACACAGATTGATCACTAGGTGCAACACCTTTTTTGAACAAATTGTTTTTGGCATCTGAAAGTTCATAAAAAAGAAGAGTTTTGCTCTAGGTTCTATAAAAATTTTTGGCTACAGCGCTTACAAGCACCTTAGTAAAGTTGCTAGACGAAAGAGATATGGAACATGAATGCTTAGAAATCACAAGCTGACAGTGCATCAATAGTCCAGTGTATAGGAAGCGCGCTCTCTAGAACAACAACATCAACCCCATTTTTGTACGTTTGATCCCCAGCGAAGCCAGCTTCTTTATTCCGTCAAAAATGATGTTTCTTGAGGGTTTCGAAGGCTCAAAAACGCCATAAATGAAGTTTTTTCGACTTGAAAACTTCATAATTCACCGTCTTCGATCATGGCTAATAATGTACAAAAGTTTTTAGAATGATTCAAAAAATTTTTGAAAAATCAATTTAACCACCCATAAAAGAACTTTCTTTGCAGAACAAATCAGACCATTTTTTCTAATTTTTTCGAAACAGAACATTTCTGAGAAATCAGACCCAACAAGAGCCCTGGACTATATCAGAAATTTTAAGTCTGGCTCGGGAATGGGCTGACTATTGGTCGTGTGTCACTATGCACTTTTCCTTAGCTGGAAACGTCGATGTTATCCGGAAGGGATAAAAAGGTGGACATGTATAGGGTGTATCTTGCTTTTTTGCAAATTGTCAAGGTGAAGAATTTGATGTGAGTGAGAAGTTAATTCCTTGATCAAAGCTAATTCCTTGATCAAAGCTGAGGGAAGAAGGGTACAGCTTATACCAGGATATACCTCCACTCAATTGCAAATAACTATGAAGAACTTTAAAACAGCCGCGAAGATTGAGACTAATGCATGCAAGTTAATAATTAAGAATAACTAGTTGAGGCGGGGTGACGAGTTTTTTCATAGAAGCAGCAGCACCACAACCGCACCAGAAATTTATTATCCACTACCAAATCCACCATGCCGCCGCAAGCTAGAGCTGCTGGTGGAGGTGGTGGGGTGGTGGGGTGGTGGGGTGGTGGGGTGGTGGAGGAGGGAGAGGAGCAGCAGCACCACAACCGCATACTGCTGGTGGTGGTGAGGGAGGTACACCACATCCACCTCCGCCGCTAAAAGTAATTAAGAATAACTATGTGAGGCGGGGTGACGAGTTTTTCATATTATGATGATGAGTTTTTTTCTTGACGGGAATGCTCTCTATCAAACAAAAAATTGAAAATTTTCATTTTAAATTATTTTATTGAGACATACAAATATTGCTACAACTACAACTACCTAATAAACTACATAGTGCATAATCACCGAGATTATAATATTAACAATGTACAGAGGTATGAGTCCTAGTGCACTCAGTGACTTTAAGACCTATTTCTTATTGTTTTTTGGCTTTCAAGAATTCAAAAAGGCCAGTCTAAAAAATTTGATATAAAAGTCGAAAAAGTGCTCCTTACATCACGGCGCTTGCGTCCGCATCCACCGCTATGTCCACCCCAGTTGCCTCCAGAACCGCCACCACCACCGCTGACTTGTTCAACAGTGCCTCCGCAAACGATGATTGGTCCACCACCAGAAAGTTGTTGTCCACCACCAAATCCACCACCGCCACCGCAAGCTGGGGCTGGTGGTGGTGGAGGTGGGAGTGGGGGAGGGAGAGCAGCACCGCCACCACATCCGCATGCTGGTGGTGGTGGTGGGGGAGGTGCACCGCAACCACATCCGCCACCGCCGCCGCTAAAAATCATGTTTAAAAAATTAGATCAAGCATCTTTTGGGTCTATGTCCTAAAATGGACTGGTACTCGGTTAAGCTCCATATAAATTTTGGAGTTTAAATTTTGCTTCTAACACTTTACCACTAAACTATTTGTGCAGTTTTAAGGCCCGGGTTCGATCCCCATATGGTCATTTTTGTCAAAAATTGGTCAAATTTTTTGCAAGTGGGTAATTTTTCATGGGAAACAAGATCCTTAATAAAATTTAGAAAGAAATTTACCCTCCGATACAAGCTTCAGTGAAAGCAGCGAAGGCAACAACGACAACCAAAGCGAGTAAAGTCTTCATGTCGAAAGTAAGATTTTTTAGAAAAATGAAGATTTTAGAACTTGAGATGGACCAAACAACTGATGCTTTTTCCGGCAAAATCTCGACTTTTTATACCCTTCGAATCAAATCCGAACTCGTTTTTTTCTTCCAAATTTGTCAAATTTGAAACAAAGCAACAATGGACATCGGCTACCACAAGACGAGTTTTTTTCTTGTTTTGTACCGGACTTTAGAAATTGCATCATGAATTCTTAACTAACAAAATCTCTTGGCTAACAAATTGTTGAATATCCATTGCCTAAGGGTGGAAATTTTGATTCGTTTTTATGTGGATGAATTTAGCCAGACAGAGGGTTTTGTCTGGACGGATAACAAGCAGGTTTATCATATGTTTTTGAGCTGATAATCGGGTGTTATATAACCTAGAGATGCGAGATGTGGATTTCGGAGATTTTGGGAAAGGATTTGGAAAATTTTTCTAAGGAGTTGAGTAAGAAAAATTTGTCAACAATTGCTATTTGGATTAAAATTCAATTTTTTTGTTGAAAAAATGAATAATTTTTGAAAGAATTTTCACTATCAAGTGACAACAAAATCGTAAAAAAATTTGTATTTAATCAAAAATGAGTTTTTGTATGAAAAATATGAAAAAAGAAAAAAATTTTGTCACAATTCAAATTTTATAATGTCCTGCAAATCGTTAAAGGGATGCATGCCCTCGTCCGATGATCGAAAATTTTTAAAAAATGACCCTTTAGGGGTAATCTTGTGTGGGGAATCGATTGCGCGCATTCTTGAAGCGTGAAAACGCCTTCCTAACCCTGATTCAGGGAAAAAATTGGGTTTTTCGCTGTAAAAACCCAATTTTTTCCCTGAATCAGGGTCGGGGAAGATTTTCCACGCTTCGGGAATGCGCGCAATCAATTCTGCGCACAAAATTACCCCCTAAAGGGTCTTTTTTTAATTTTTAGGAAAAAATTTTCGATCACCCGACTGGGCATGCACCTCCTTTGATTAAACAAATTTTATTGCCTTTCAGGCAAATTGCCTGATTCAATAAAATCGTATTTATTGAAACGATTGGTCGAATTTAGAAACATAGGTCAGCAAGGGAGAGAGGAGTCTCCCCCCTGATCCACTCACTCATGGACCCAAAATTGAGGAGGGGACACCTCATGGACTACGGGGGGAGTCTACCCCCTAACCCATCCGGTAAAAAAACTAAAAGGGACCAACCCGGTATTTTTGAAAATTTTTTGAAAAAATCAAAAAATCATCTTAGTCCCACTTTATGTTTTTGCCCAAAAATTTAACCAAGGTAAATTATTCACTTTTTGGGGGCCCAATCCAGCACCAGACCCCCATCTCCACCCCTGTTTGGATACCTATATCATGGACCCCATAGAACATATGAGGTGGTAAAATTGGGTGTCAGAAGACTACCTCAAACTAAAAAAAGGTCCTTTTTTTATTAAAATTTTAGTCGAATTTAATGAGATAGTGGAGGACCACCTCATTGGAGGTCCCCCTCCCACCTTGCCGACCTATGATTATAAATCCCCCATCCCAAAAAAAATTTGCTTCCGTTTAAACATCAAGGAAAAAATATATAAATTTCATTAACATTTTTGAATTTTCCAATGTCCGATTAATCGTTTCAATAAACAAATTTTCGTGGTTTTCAGGAAATATTGGAGATATTACACAATGGGGGGGGGGGTAATCGATTTTTCGGCCAAATTTTCGTCAAAAATTTTTTTCTAAAATAATCCTATGGGGGGGGGGGGTTTCTATGCGAAGAATCAATTGAAAAATCTTGAAAATGCTTCTCTGATCCCAAATCAGCCCCAAAAAACCGTACTTTTGCAATTTTTTATGGTTTTTGGGGTGATTTGGGAGCAGGGAAGCGTTTTCAAGATTTTTCAATGTTCTCAATCGATTCCTCGTAACCCCCCTAGGGTTATTTTAGAAAAAATTAAAAAAATTTTTGTCGAAAAATCACAAAAATCAACTTTTTTAGCCACCTTTTGGGGGGGGGGGAAGTTTGCATTGGATCTCACCCATAATGGTGATGGATGTAGGGAGGAGGGGTAGGACGCCCATTGGCTATATACAACAGGGGTATGCCCCACCCAATACACTAACTAATTGTGTCATATTACATGTTTTTAAAGCGTATACAAGAAATTTTCATATCTCCTTTTTTATTATTACTACTCTATGAGGTGAAATTGGTATGGCACTACAAACTACAACTAGGAAATAACAAAATAACAATGTACACATGAGGCCGGTTAGCCTAGCACCTAATAAGAATCGCTGCTGTTTGAGATTCAGAAGAAGTTGAAGTGCTTCATACTTCTTACTTGCGTTTGGCTTCCAACCACTGTTTGATTCCGGCCTAAAATTTCATATTTAAAAATTTGAATTTTTCATAAAAAATGGTATTAAAACGAAAATTTTGAATTTTGAAAATTTTTGGGAAAGTATATTCAAGTTTGGTTAAAAATTATTTGGCGGAGGTCTTTATACGACTCAAAATTCTCACATCACGGCGTTTGCGTCCGCAGCCACCACCACATCCACCACCGCCGCCACCTCCGCAACCACCTCCGACGGGACCGCCACCGCATCCACCGCCTCCACCACCTCCGCAACCACCACCTCCCATGTGACCGCCACCGCATCCACCGCCTCCGCCACCTCCGCATCCACCACCTCCCATGTGACCGCCACCACATCCACCGCCTCCACCTCCTTGTTCTTCACTGGAACCACCACCTCCGCAGCAGACAATGATTGGTCCACCGCCACCACCTCCGATAGGTCCACCACCGCCACCACAGCTAGGTGGTGGTGGTGGGGGNCCTCCTTGTTCTTCACTGGAACCACCACCTCCGCAGCAGACAATGATTGGTCCACCGCCACCACCTCCGATAGGTCCACCACCGCCACCACAGCTAGGTGGTGGTGGTGGGGGAAGAGCAGGAGCACCACATCCACCTCCACATGCTGGTGGTGGGGGAGGAGGAGGAGCACATCCACCTCCACATGGTGGTGGTGGGGGAGCACCACAACCACATCCTCCTCCTCCACCGCCTCCAATACAGGCTTCAGAGAATGCGTAGAAAGCAACAGCTAAGGCGACGATTAAGAGTGTCTTCATGGCAGATAAACTGATACTTTTTCGAAAACTTTTTTGCCCTTATATACAAATGTGGGCGACACGAGACGAAAACATGTTTTTATGCAAGTCTACTCTTTTTTCCAACGTTGGACAATAGCCAATGGCCATGCTGGTTTTTATGAGAAAAGGTTTAACATGTGCTGGTCATAAGGAACTGGCTTGTTCTTTGTTTTTACTCGGTCAAGTAGAAAGAATTCGGGTAGACATTGTTAAATAATAACTTGTTGTCCACTCGTGAAGCATGCGTGATGTGCATTTTGCCGGGGGCAATTTTTTAGGTTGGGTAATGATAAATGGTTTGATGAAATTTTGTTAAAGATAATTGGAGATCAGACTATGAACAGCTATATGTGGAGGATGAAAAGATAAATAATTTTTGAGAAAATAGCAAAAATGGGAGCTACTACATAATAGGGGCCCACCCATGGGGTCATCCATAAATTACGTTTCCAAAAATCGCGATCCCCCCCCCTCCCCTGTAACCCTTTTTAATAGGAAAATCGAGAAAAATTATAATAAGCGTAACTTTTCGGCTGACCCCCCCCCTCCCCCTTTTGGAAGCGTAATTTATGGATGACCCCCCATGTGAAAATTTTTTCTGGAAATGGCCACTTTAGGAGTAAAAATATGCGGTATAACGTTTTTCACACAGAGATTTAATAAAAAGTGTCGGTTACATAGCAAAGTGCGAAGTGGCGCCAAGGCACGCATAAGGTCGAGGGTTCAATCCTGCGTGGAGCCATTTCTTTTTGCAGGGTCCAAAATCGATAAAAAAATTTTGCCTAGGGGTATTTTTAGCCCAAAAACACGAATTTTATGTTTTTATTACTCCAAAACCTTCGAAAAATGACTTTTTTCAAATTGAAAAAAATCGTATTTTCTGAGGTTTTTGGCTCCGCGCAAGATTGAACCCTCGACCTTATGCGTGTAGTTGGCGCCACTTCGCACTTTACCATGTAACCGGCACTTTTTTTAAATCTCTCGTGAAAAACGTTATAATCGGATCACCGCATGTTTTTATCATACGATAATGCTGAACATTCTAGAGAGACGTTACTACTAGGCAAAATCTTTTGGCCTCAAGCGGGGTTTGAACCAGACTTGAGGAGCGCCTGAGACAAGCCCGATCCACCGAACCATGGGACCCTTGGAGTAACTGCTCCTAATTCTGACCTCGTAGTAATGCACAACTAAATAGCAAAAATGGGAGCTACTACACAATAGGATGGGGGCCACCCATGTGAAAATTTTTTTGGAAATGACCCCTCTAGGAGTAAAAACATGCGGGGAATCCAAATTTAGCATTTTCGAAGCGAAAAAAAGCGCTTGATTTAGGGAAGAAGTATTGTCCCTGATTCAGGGATGGCGTATTGTGTATTGAAGCGAAAAGTCGCAAAATGCGATTTTTGTCTAAAAACGACCCCTGTTGGGATAAAAATGTGGGGGGAATCTAATGATTTAATCCAATTACCAAATGATTTTCTCGAATTTTCGCGTTTATATACAGCTTTTGTTGAATTCGAGGATCCAAGAATTTTATAAATGGGAATCCGAATTTGACATTTATAAAATTCCTCGGGTTCAAGAAAAGCTGTATATCGACGCGAAACTTTGAGAAAATCATTTGTTAATTGGATCATTGGTTAACTATAATATTGCAAAAAGTTTAGACAAAAATCGCATTTTGTGACTTTTCGCTTCAATACACAATATGCATTCCCTGAATCAGGGAAGCGTTTTTCGCTTCGAAAATGTCAAATTCAGATTTCCCGCATGTTTTTTTTATTCCTAGAGGGGTCATTTCCAGAAAAAATTTTCACTTGGGTGCCCCTAGTAGCTCTCGAAGATGTATAAAAATTATAAATTTACCTTTTTGAAATTAGGTAAAAGTTTTCGGATCCGACTTGTACCCCCCCCCCCATGAAAAAATCCTGGGTGATGCACTTTCGAAGGGTTTTGGCCGGGAAAATCGATTTTTAGCGCTTTAAAAATTCCAATTTTAGCTGCTCCACAACCTCCACCACATCTACCACAAGGCGGTGGAGAGGTGCTCCACAACCTCCACCGCCACAAGGTAGCGAAGGAGGTGCTCCACAACCTTCACCGCTACAAGATGGTGGAGGAGCTGTTCCATCACACTTCCACCTCTACAAGATGGTAGTGGTGGATGTGGTGTCCTCCACATCCAAGTCCAATGCAGGCTTCATTTATAGCAAACAGTAATAGCTAAGATAAATAAGTCCTTTCATTTTGCAGAAAACCAAGGTGAGACCGGTTAATACTGATGCTGCTGACCATCTATGCTTATATAACTTCTATTTGATATTTGCAAGATATCGGTTTTTCTGCTCTATCATACTTTTTCTTCTCGATTTGGCGTATAGTGCAGTTTTCTTGTCTAGAAACTAGATTGCTTTTTCTTGTTTTCGGCATATCGTTACAATGGACTTTTTTAAAATTATTTTTACATCAATCTCCCATGTGATTGATAACAGATAACTTTCAGACCATGTTTTTGTGCTCTCTTAGTTGGCTATCTTTTGTTCGCAAGTTATCTAAATTCATAAAAACTAACCTAGCCAACGTCCATTCTTACGCAATGCCGAAAATAAGAAAAACCAATCTAGTTTATGCACGAGAAAGTTGCATTTTTATGT
>OZJO01020644.1:0-17327 GCA_900406225.1 Acrobeloides nanus
AAGTTAAAAATCTCGACAAGGATAGCGTGCTATGCAAAAAGCCTTCATACAGCTTTAGCGATTGAGTGGGAGAATAAAATACAAAAGGAATTATCGAAAAATCTTTTTCCGTTAAGAAGTTGAAGATTTTTGAAGTGGGGGTATAGAGCCGTGTACACGGCTCTATACCTTCAAAAATCTTCAACTTCTTTATAATTTCAAAAATCTCCAACTTCTTAACGGAAAAGATTTTTCGATAATTCCTTTTGTATTTTATTCTCCCACTCAATCGCTAAAGCTGTATGAAGGCTTTTTGCCTAACACGCTATCCTTGTCGAGATTTTTAACTTCAAACTTTACATACATACACAGCTCAATAATAATATATGTACCCTACTTCAAAAATCTAGAACTTTTTCAAATGAAAAGATTTTTCAAAAATTCTTTTTGTCTTGTGAAGCGCCAATCATGATCTAACTCTGTATGAAGCGGTTTTTTCTGAAACGTTAAGATAGCCGACATATCGAATTTTGAAGTTTGTATATATATATGTATGTATCGAATACCCTTTAAAATACAGGGGTTTATATGCCATCTCATGATCCTGAGGTGGCACATCAAAATGAAGGCTATTACAGCTATTATTAGGCCATTATAACATGTTTTATGAAGTTTCCGAGTCATTCTGAGATGGTAACAGTTTCTCGAAACACTTTACTGGGAATCGCGCCGCTGTGCCCTTTAAGTCAAAACTTGAAAATTTCAACGGATTCGTGTTCCCCATAGGCGGTTGAAGGTGAGAACTAATTAGAAGAGGAGGAAGAAGAAATGTCTGAATTCAGTGATGAGGACAAGGAGGAAAGCGAAGATGAACAGCCTGTTAAACGTCAAAAAGTCGAATTTTTGACGTTTTCCTTCCCCCAGTAGAGGTACTCCCTTAAGTTAAAACTTGATAATTCCATCGGATTCGTGTTCCCTATAGCCGAAAAACCCCCGAGTGTAAAAAGTGTAACATTTCGGCTCCAAATAAACTTGCATGTTTTTTCATGAATTTTGCCTATTTTCATACTTTCTCCCAAAACCATCGTCTTTTATTTTAAGCGGGATTAAAATAATTCTTTTTGCATTCGAATCGTCGAACTCCCCGACCCAGTACGCTTTAAGAACGCTGTGAAATCTGCCGTCTACGACTGTCTCGCCTGCAAAGGAATTACCAGAAGAACTGAGATCGCCATCTAATGTAAAAGTGATACACTAGGTCTCATTCTATTTCTATCATTGTGTATACTGTAAACCGTATGATATACAAGAAGGAAGTTCCCGGCTAAGGAGCAAAAGTCCTCGCCAAGGGGGCAAAAGTCCTGGCATTTCAAAAAAGTGTTTTCTCGACAATTCTGTACGAGAAAACACCTTTTGCCCCCTTAAAAAAAAAGTCCTGACATTGTCAAAAACGCTGAAAAGGTGTTTTCTCGTACAGAATTGTCGAGAAAACACTTTTTTGAAATGCCAGGACTTTTGCCCCCCTCCTTTGTACCTGTTTCTTTGTTTTGATTATATTATTGGTCCTTTAAAACGGTGTTATGCCTTTGGATCGAGTAAACTTTATTGATCATTATTGATTGAAGATTCGCTCTACAAAACTACACATATTTTATTGTGAGAAAACCTTATTTTAAAGTCTGTTTTTTCGCAAATACCCAGTTGTGGATTTTTGAAAAACTCGATTTCAAATCTTTTAGTTTCAATACTTAAAAAAACTTTCAGGCAATTATAGTAATACTTTTTGAACAAATTTTGACCAAAATTAACGCAATTTTCAAAAAAAGCAGTCCGTATCGTTGAAATATAGGCTCTAAGCCTAAGCCCAAGATCATAGAAAATGGATTTACTAGAGCAGAGGAGAAGCATTTTGAAAATTGCGTTAATTTTTGTCAAAATTTGTTCAAAAAGTATTACTATAATTGCCTGAATGCAAGTTTTTTAAGTATTGAAACGAAAAGATTTGAAATCGAGTTTTTCAAAAATCCGCAACTGGGTATTTGCGAAAAAACAGACTTTAGAAAGATATCGCATTTTTACTGGAAAAAAGTACTCCTTTTTTCGCGGTATATACCCTACTTCCAAACATCAATTTATTAAAGGATAAAATTTGTTTGATAGTTTTGCGTTTATTTTGTAGTTCTAATTATTATTAGAACTTCTAATATCAGGGAATAACTATATATGGATTTGGCCTGAAACTAATCCTATCATTTTTTATGACTTTTTTTCTCGCTATGTCGGCACAGACTTTTTATCTTTTTTTCTATGGGTTGAAACAGACGTGCTGCTGTTATGGGTTGAAACAGAATTGCTGCTACAGCTACCCTTTTTTTGAAAAAATGGAAAACATTTGTCTCCGATTCTATGATTTTGGTGTCAATCGTCTTTTCTCATTATCCCCTACAACTTTAGCTGTGGCAGTTTAAATCAAGCGTTTCCGAGATCGTCTGCACAGACACACATTACATGTTTAATTTAGTAGGATATATTTGTTTTTAGTTGTTCAATTTGGAATATGACACAGCCGAAGCAATTACAAAATTGGACATCAGACGAAACTATTTATATACTTCGTACTTTAACAGATCTTCGAAGTCACTACAATTCGCTGATTGATACAAATTATAAAGGTAATTATTTTGTTGTTAATGAGCCAATTCTGTGGGGGTGAGGAAATATCAATAAGCTTATGTCAGTGGCTTATTCAAGAAGAGGGGAAGTAGAGATCACCATCCGAAAGTTGCCAGAGTAGAAAAAACATTAATGTACCCCTTATGTTCATACAATATCAAGGGGTCGGCCTGTCTGACCCAACCCACGTCACAAATTGGTAAAAATCTAAGGGGACCTCGCAAAATTGAAGAATCTCTTCTTCTTAATGTTGGAAATTTGTTAAATTATAAATATTATGATTTTTCACCTAAAATGACCATATTTTTGAGAGATTACCCTTATATTTAACTAAATTTTCGACAAAAAATTCAGACAACCTCGCAAATTTTTTATTGTCCTTGTATACTTTTTTTGTCGGCTTTGAAAATGCCGAAAAAATCCAAATGGATATACCTTTATGATTTTTTGTATGTTCCTCCAGAAATTTTTCCCTGGATACGCTACTGGTTTATGTGTAAATTGTTTTGTCTTGTATGAACATGTTGCAACCAGTAATTTGTACTTGTACCGCGTTACGAGTATTAATTGGTACATGATAAAGCGAATAACTAAAAAGGATTATTTTTTGGCATTTTTTAAAATCACCTTGTTTTATAAAAATTTGAGTGTAGAAAAAATTGGTTCAGTTTTGAAATCAAAATGTACTCTTGGGCAAAATTCTTATTTAAATGTATCAATCATCGAGATAAATCTGTTCATACAAGTATTGTTAAAAAACAACCAGGTAGTATTTTTAGAGAGTTTTATAGGAGTTAAATTTTTATTTCATTACAGAGTGAGCCAAAAAACCGTAATTTTGTGTTTTGGCGAAAATGTTTCAAACAAATTTTTTTGGAAATTCTTGAAAAAGCGTTTTTAAGGGTTTTTGATGCGTGCAATCGGTTTCTCGCATGAAAATACCCCTTATAGGTGATTTTTGAAAAAAAATTTTACCAAAAACGTAAAAGTACGGATTTTTTGGCTCACTCTGTATTCATTGTAGGCTGACTAATTACTATATATAGCTATTTTTTCAGAGTCTTTGAAGTTACTGGATATGTTAAATGCAGCTCGAGCTAAATGGCTAGATGAATCAGTGGAAAATACTCAACTCAAGTCAACAATTGATCGATTAGAGCGCCAAAACAAGTAATTTTATGAAAATTGTTCCTTTTCAAATTTTTGTAGTGAAATAACAAATGAGCTCAGAAGGCTAAACGATGCATTGCGACAAGCAGAGACGCAGATTGCCACTCTTTTATCTGCAAAGAGAGGATTAGAAAGTGAACTTATGGAGTACAAAAATCGTTTTGATCAGTTGAAACGTATGCTAAAAGTATGTTTTTACAGTTCCTATATTATAGTTTTCCCCAAATGGGTCAAAAACTCGAATTTTTAAAAAGTTCTCCAAATTGGCTTAAAATTGTTGTTAGGAGGTTTTTCGACATGGAGAATTTTTCACATTTAAAAATACATATTTTCCAATTTTTAAGGGTCAAATAAATGTTTTCACGTGTCGGGAATGCGCACAATCGATTTTTTGCATAAAATTATCCTTAAATATATCATATTTAAAATTTTTTTTTCGATTTTTGATCCTGGGGTTTACCCCCTCCCCTGATTTAGTTCCGAAGTTTGATTACAACCAATTCTTTCTTTTTTACTTCTATTGTATATAAATCTTTTCAGGAAGATCAGAACGACCCAACAGTGATAAAGCTAACAAGATTGAATATCTTTCGCCCGATTAAAGCAGAAGAAAGTTCGGGTGAATCATGCCTGCCAGAGACTTCTAATGGTGAAGATATGGAAACCGAAGAGATGGGCAGCACTTTGAAAACCATTGAAAATACTACAGCTAGAGATGAAAGCAGTAAATTGAGGTAGGCTGTATGCTTCGATTTCGGAGCACTAGGTCAATTGGCAACGAACGATTTTCTTCGCTTTTCAAAAATTTCAGTTTAAAAAATTTTACTCTTAGGGATCAAATGTAAAAACTCGAATTTTCAAATAATTTTGTAAATTTTTGGGTCTTTTCTATATGAGGAACTCTAATGTGAGAAAATTTTTTGATATTGACCACTGGAAAGTGGAGAAAAGTGTGTTCATCCGTTGCCGATTCTCCGCTTTTTTGTTGCCAATTGTCCTAGTGCTCCTGATTTCTTACAATTTTTGGATTTTAGATCTGGACGTGCCTATGCGCGACCTAAGCAACATCGACGTGAACAGCATAGCCGTCGTTCAAAATCTCAACAAGCACCTACTAAACGAGCCAGAGAGCAGTTTTCTGATGAGAACACAGAACAATCGACCGAGACAGTTAATATGGTACCCTTTTTTATTGGCTTAGTTATATTAATAGTTTCAGAGTGAAAGTCCATCACCACCAAAACGTTCGCGTGAAGGTGGAAAAATCACCGCAACCACCGTGATAACCATGGACGCCGAAGGTAAAGAACCATCGAAGGCCAAAGTTACCATCCGTCGCTCGTTGAATCGCTCAATGTCTGAAAGTAATCTACTTGACGAAAGACCGGCAATGTGCAAAACTCCTATGGCACAAGGACTGAGTACCTATGATTTGCGAAGTCCATTACCTGGTTTCGGAAACAGTTGGACGAATGGACAGGCAATCGAGCAGCGCCAGCACAACTTCAAGCCATTCCGTCCACTAATAGAAAATTGTGATGTTTGCAACAAATATCTCACTTATGCCAAGAACAACGCTCTGAGATGCGTTGATTGTAACCTACGTTTTCACGCGGATTGCTTCCGTCCCGCGCCGATGCCTTGTTTGCCGCGAGTCGAAACGCCAAAAACACCAAAGAAACAGCGGCCACGTTTGCAAGACTTCTGCCCGAATCAGCATCCGATGATACCTCCGTTGCTAATTCATTGTGTTATCGCGCTGGAGCGAGATCGTCTCAATTTTGAGGGCATTTATCGAATTCCCGGGTGAGTTTAGCCAAAAAAACGAGCTTCAAAACACTTCCTGATTCAGGGAAATGAAGTGTTTATTGAAGCGAAAATCGAAAAATTTTGAAATTTCTCTCTCAAAATCATCTTCCTGGCGGTAATTTTATGAGGGAAACATGAAAAAATCGCCCAAATTCCGTTTTTTTTCGATACATCCTTATTACCTATGTAATTGCCATATATGTCTACTTTTTTCAGATCAGAAATAAGAGTAGAAAAGCTGCTAAACGAATTGAAGATTGCCAAAGTTGCTCCATCCTTGGTCGATTATGATACCGAAACAATTACAGGCTGCATGAAAAGATTCCTTAAAGATCTCCGAGATCCGTTGATTCCAACTACTTCATGGTCGGAATTCGTACAAGCAGCGAAGGCTGACAGTGATGACCAACTCAACTATGCAATCTTGGAACTACCAGCACCAAATCGGGATACACTTGCTTATATGTGCATCCATTGGCAAAACGTCGCCAAGAACTCGAATGCCAATCGTATGCCAATTGAGAACTTAGCACTATGTTTGGGCCCTACGGTTGTTGGCTTCTCCAAGGAATCGAACTTACGAATGGATATTGCACCACGGGAAAATAAGAAGCAAGTCCAAGTTATGACAAGACTTCTCAAGATGCCTCAGGTAGTTTTGAAGATAAAAAAAAGAAATTTGCATAAATAGTCGATAACTCATTATTTACACATTCAAAGCTTGTCACCAAGGGCACATTTTAATCCGAAATTTTATGAGGAACAAAAAAATCATCAGACTTGGCACCCCTGCCTAGGCTTAAGATTAGGTATAGGCTTGGACTTAAGCCTATGCTTAGACAGACTTGGCACCTCTTAATATTACACACATTTTTTAGGAATACTGGAATCGCTTCATCGAACACAATATAATGGGAGGAAATACACCGACCCGTAACCCAATCACCCCACGTACTACTCAGACGAACCTTCGAAGTGGAACAATGCAAGAAGCCAGCTCTAGCCGTGTTGTTCGCCACATTGATTTTGCAGCTGACCAGTCGATTTTGGGTCCAGTAACCAAAACTCCACTATCACATGGTTTAGTTCAACCGGTGGCAAGACGTCCGGCTGGAAAATATTTTGATAAGCCCTATTAATTCTTGATTATTATTGCTCAGAAATCTTATTTTTTACGGCAAGCAAAATATGAAAATATAATTTTTGAAAAAATTTCAAGAATTTTTATCATCCAAATTTATTTTGCTTTCTTTAAGTTAAACCTTTAAAATTTTGATCTGCCTTGTTTACCTCATTTATTTGATCTATTTTCGATACTTACTACCAGTTTGGTTATATTCCAATTGTATTCAGGTTTTTTCAATATTGGGCACTTATTTGGAATGCCCCTCATGTGGAGAATCAATTTCACTAAAACTCGATCAAGATGAGGTCGTGGTGGTTCAAATCGCTCAGAATTGTGTTTTCACCCACAAAACCCCCTAGAACTCAAAATCGGCTAAATTTAATGCTCCTAACATGATTTTCATTTTTGACCCCCAATAATGGGGGTAAAAAATAAAAATGCTGCCAGGAGCATTAAATTCAGCCGATTTTGAGTTCTAGGGGGCTTTTGTGGGTGAAAACACGATTCTGAGCGATTTGGACCACCCCGAGCTCATCCTGACCGAGTTTTAGTGAAATTGATTCTCCACAGGGAGATATTACGAATAAGTGCCCAATATTGATCTGGTTTTTTAAAAATCTAGGTTATGAAGATAGCTGAGTATAATCTAGTTTCACTACTGCAAAAATGTAATGAGGCAACTGAGAATATTTATTGCAATACCATAGTTTAAAAACCTAGATCATTTAATTATGCAAATTGTCTGTCTTTACATTCCATTGAATTGAATAAATTCGATTACTTGAGTGTTAAATAAATTTGAATGATAAATTTACTTCTTATCTTACTCTTAAAGTTATGAATCTTTGATATCTTTAATAAAGTTACAACTAGAGATCGGAAATATAATGGTGTCAAAATTTTAATCCAAAAAATGATAGTAATTTTTTTGAAGTATCTCAAAATCAATTTGAAGTATCTCAAAATTTTTCAATCAAATTTTTGATCGATGTTAGAAATTTTGGAGCTACTTCGTCTCTTCTACCCCATTAAATGTAGTCTAAAATCGAAAAATTTTATTTTTTGAAATTTTCTCAAAAATGACCCTATTAGGGGTAATTTTATGCGCAAAACACACGTTGGCGATGTTTTTGCGTAAAAAGTATGGTATAGAATCATTGAAGACAAAGAAAAAAGAAAATACATATTTCAATAAAGCTAATATGCAAAAATTCGATTTTCTAAAAAATGGAAGCGTTATTACGCAAAAATAACATCACCAACGTGTTTCCCTCATAAAATTACCCCTAATAAGGTCATTTTTTAAATAAAATTTCGAAAAATAAAATTTTTCGATTTTAGACCATGCCCAATTGGGTATAAGAGCCGAAGTAGCTCCGAAATTTTGATCGATGCTATTTGGAAAATCACAATTTTCATTTTAACCGATCTCTAGTTTAAACAATATTTAAAACCCATAAACATGATTAAATTTATATGGACGATGAAGATCAATTTAATGAACCGGCGATTAATCGGCCAAATAATTCGTTAGTATCTAAGACTGCGGGATTCAGTTCCGATTCGGCCGATGAAATGTATGTTGACGCGCCGGCCGATCCTCGTCCAGCTGTCAGTGAAGGCGAACGAAATAGCGTCTTTGACAATGAAAAGACTCAGCAACCTCATTTGGACTTTTATGGAAGCGAGATGAAAACAGTGGAGTCAGAGAAAGGTTTTTTTACAAGCTAGAGCATATTGATTTTATGAATTTTAAAGAATAAAACTTGGAAAAGAGAATTGAGTCGAATTTTTGAGACGAAAAGATATCTCATAAAGACGCGAATGAGTATTGGGTTGTTCCATAATTTTCCGGATTTTTTTCATGCTGGCAATTGCCAGCATAACAGGTGTAATAACATGTGTTTTGTACGCAAATTGTCGAAAGGATATTTCCGTAAGGACATTTCCATTGTAAGCAAATTGTCGTAAGGGCATTGTTCTGTAAGCGTAAGGAAACTCCTAGTGCCATTTTATGCGGGGAATCGATTGCGCGCATTTTCAAATCATTAAAGAATTCCCCTGACACTTATTTAAGCCATTTTCGTAACATGGATATACTACGCTAATGAGGTTTCATGACGAAAATCGCTTAAATAAATGTCAGGGAAATTTTTTAATGATTTGAAAATGCGTGCAATCGATTCACCGCCTAGAAAAAACCCCTAGACAGTCGGTTTTCCGGCGAAGATCCGAATTTTATTAATTTTCGTTTCAATACACCTACCATGTTCTCTGAACCAGTGTCAAATAAGCATTTTCACGCATCGAGAATGCGTGCAATCAATTCCCCGCATAAAATTACCCCTCGATATGGGTCATTTTGAGAAAATTTTAGAAAAAAATTTTCCGATCAAAAAAATTCATGTAAAAAATCCGAAAAATTATAGAACAACCCAATATAAATTCTCCTTAAAAATCACATTTTTATACCCAATAACGGCATTAGTATATTTTTAGTGTTTGTCGTCCCGTTTTTAAGCTTTTAAAGATATCGTTCCATCTTGATATTGCGTATGCTAATTTTCACGTTTACATAATTCGTGTTGACATAACATGTTAACATAACACGAATATAATTCGTGACATATTGATAATATCAATAAAATCGTTTCAATTAACATTTTTACATTGAATCAGGCATATATGAAAATTTGTGTCAAAAATTCGAATATTTGCAAAAAATACTTGAGACCGTTTTATTTCTTCAGGGTCAATGAATTATCGTATGTGGTCTTCAGCAAATTTATAGCCCACAAGATGCATAAAAATGTAAAAGACGACATTCGAAAATTCGTTTATCCTGAAAAGATATTCGCAATTTAAAAAAGCGTCGAGACGAGCACTAATTGCAATTAGTGCTCCCTAACTTGCATTAGTGCGGCAATTAGTGCTTCCAAAATTTCGAGACGCAATTAGTGGAGGCCCTCCGTGCGCAAATGTCGCTGCACAGGGTACTAGAGCTTTTGGCAACGCGACTTTTTTTAAACTTTTGGCGTTGCCAAAAGATCGTCTTGCGTTGCCAAAAGCTCGTTTTCGTTGCCAAAAGCTCATTTGTCGTTGCCAAAAGCTCTAGTACCCTGCACAGGTGTATATGTGCAAATGACGCTGCACAAATGTAGCATGCGTAAATGTTAGATGCGCAAATGTCCGTGCGCAAATCATTTGCGGCAAATGACGCCAACCCGTCGGGATTTTTCTCGAACGCGAGAAGTTTCGTCTCGACAGAAATCAATTTGCGCGCGTCTCGACGCCGTCGAGATTATTTGCGCTCATTTGTGGCGACCAGTGTTGTCCCAGCCAGGGGGCGAAAAAATGGGTGATAGCACCCAAAATTCACTCACCCATCACCTAGTGGGTGATTTGGGTGATCCACCCTGGGTGATGAGTGGGTTATGAGTGATAGCACCTTTTCGTCCCCTGGGGGATTGTGCATAGGTGCCAAAATTTTCAATATTATTTTCAGGCATGGAAACTCCACAACAAAATGAAAAACAGCTTCGGGCTAAACATGAGTAGGATTTTTTAAACGTTATAATAATATTTTTTTAAAGAGTAAATTCTCGTACACTGATGATTTCTAAGCGCCAAACTCGACCTGGATTGCCAGAAGCAAGAGTAAAATCTGAAAACAACGATGATGTCGTTGCATCAGCACTATCCACTCAAAGTTCTATCATTAATTCTGAAGAGCCAAGCTTAAATTCCGATAAAAGCAGAGATACATCAAGGTAATCTTTTTGACCATTAGGATTAAAAAATTGTTTGAATTTTGGGCAAAACATAATGGGACCAAGGGAATTTTGGAGCTATATTGGACCAAGGGTTACACCAGGGTCAAAGATCGAAAAAAATTTCTAAAATTGTTTTAATATGACATATTTAGGGGTAATTTTATGCAAAAAATCGATTGTGCGCATTTCTGAAGCGTGAAAACCTTTGTTTGACCCTTAAAAATTAAATACGTATTTTTACTCCATATTTTCACATTTAAAAATACGTATTTTTCAATTTTTAAGGGTTAAACAAAGGTTTTCACGCTTTGGGAATGCGTGAAATCAATTTTTTGCATAAAATTACCCCTAGATATGTCTTTTTTTTAAATTTTCGATTTTTGACCCTGGGGTGATCCCCCAGCTCCAGAATGTTTTTCAATTTTTTGACTGCTTGGGGAACACTCCCGTATTACATCTTACAGTTACGCCCTTGGATATTGGGTAATCTACTTTGGTGATAATTTTGTATTCAATGTCTTTATAGTTGTATTTTAGTTCCGAACAAGAGCGTCACCATGTTCGCCGAGATACCGTTGTGGTGGAAAACTCTTCAATTTCAGAAATCAAAAAGGCATTCAATGAAATTCGTGAGGTATGTGAAGACCATTTTTTTCACCAAAAATTTTCATTTCCTGTGCATTTTTAGCTTTAAAACAAGCATTTAAAAAATTCTATTTGATTTCTGATACACATGTACGGGGTGATAAAGAAATGGAGAGTTGGGGTGGTAAAAAAAGTTTTTTTTTCAGTTTATTACTATTTTGATCCAATTTCGAATAGATGGGATAAAGGGGTTACTTCAGAGGTGCTAGATTGTGAAATTCGCATAATTAATTTCAAGTTAAACCGTAAAAGTAAGTTTCTTCACAAACCACTCCTGCTGAAAAATTTCAATTCAATTTTTAGCCAAAAATTCGATTATTACCTTAAATTCGATTTTGCCAACAAATTCAATTTTTATCCAAAAATTTAATTTTGACAAAAATTCGATTTTTGCAGAGGTTTTTTGAAGAAACTTTTTGAAAATTCGTTACTTTTACATTTCAAATTGAACTCGATTAATTATGCGAATTTCCAAATCTGGCACCCCTTGGTTACTCCCAAAATGAGTTCGAATTTAGATGAAAGATATACAAGATCCAATAACAGAACTTGAACGCCGAATGACTGCTTTATTTTATTCAAAGGAACTTGAATTTAATGCCCAATTGATTGAAGTAAGTTTCTCTGAAATGTACACGTGTACACGGTGTTCCAAAGAAAAAACCGCAATTTGACCATTTTTTAGCGAAAATTTTCCAAAAATATTTTTCCTTCAAAATGACTCATTTAGGGGTATTTTATGCGTGAAATCGATTTTATGCATCGAAAACCCTTGAAAACGCTTTCCAAGCCATGGAATATCAATTTTCATATTTTTCAGTTATTTTTAGTAAATTCCTATTTGAAAATACGAAAATTGGATATTTCATGGTCTGGGGGGGGGGCGTTTTCAAGGGTTTTCGATGCGCGCAATCGATTTCTCGCATAAAAATACCCCAATGAGTCATTTTTAAGAAATAATTTTTTGAACAATTTTCGCCAAATTGCAGTTTTTTGAAACCCTAAAGATTAATCTTAAAATCTTACAGTAGCTGGTTGTTGAAATTTGTCAAAAATCGAACAATTTGTCACTTTTTTTTACGAATTTTTCGATTTTGAAGAAATTTTTTGATTTTTGACAAATTTTTCGATTTTTTGACGAAAAATTTTTTGAAAATTTTCGCCAAAAAATGACCAAATGGCGGTTTTTTGGAACATCCTATATTTAACTAATTTGCCGTTTATAGACAGAAAATCGTTTCCGTGCAGATCTGAATATCTGCAATCTAAAGCTTCGTGCTGCGAATGAAGTATCCTCAAAGGCGGAGAAGTTCTTGGACACATGCCGCCAACGTGGAATTGGTAGGTCATTTACAGACGCTTCTTATGGATTACTTTTTTTAGACATCAAGACTATTGTTTCGCCAGATGGTGCCGTGCCAACTATGTCTATGCAAAATTCAACGAACAGCCAATTGATTCGAAAATCGCCACAACAGCAGCAGCTGGTACAAGAACGGGATTCTCTGCGCGACGATTTGAATTCATTGGAAAACAATTATTCAGAACTCTTTAAGCGTTACGAGAAAATGCGTGAAAATTGCACGAATCTTAAAACAGTGAGTTTATTTATACACTTCATACAAAAGTATAAATCCACTCGTTTTTTGGGGGTTTTGGTCCTTAAAATTGAAAAGAAGATTTGGAACCTTTTTTAATAGAAGGATTAGAATGGCTAAAAAAATATGTTGTTTAGCAAAAAAATTATTGTTCCGATAGCAAAGAATAGAAATTTTTACCAAAAACACCGTTTGTTTCTACTGTGCAAAAATATATATCCACCCCAGAACTAAGTAGGGAAAAGGTTTTGACTCAATTTCTTTTTGTCAAAATTTGTTTTTTGGGCCACCGAGTACGATAAAAGCAAAAGTTTTGGCCGCCGAACTCATTTAATGCCTTTTCTGAAAACGTCATTTTGCATTAAAAACAGGACGCTTTCAAGGCCCATAACTCTTCATAGTTGTTGGAATAATTCTTTTGAGCCCTTAAAATATAGCCGTTTAGCTATCGTTTTCGTGGTCGATCATCAAAATCGGTGGCGTTTTGACCGAGATACGAGCATTTCAATTTTGGGCATGATTTTTTTTAATAGAAATTTAACGTAAAATCGTGTTCCACAATTGAAATGCTTGTATCTCGGTCCAAAATGCACCAATTTTGATGATCGTTACGGGTTATAAGAAATTTTTGCTCAAGAAATGAATTTTTTCTTAAAAATCGAATTTTGGCTTAAAAGAATTATTCCGAAACTCGATGACTGTGAGGAATTATAGGCCTTGAAATCCCAAAAATCCATCTCGTTTTTAGTGCAAAATGATGTTTTCAGAATTTTATCACATTTTTTAGAACGAAGAAGCATTAAAGGAACGCATCGAAAGCCTTGCTAAGACTAAGGAAGAAATTGTCAATCGCTATTATGAGCTCAGAGATCATGCACACGATCAATTAAAGAAGTAAGCCGTTTATGGTACAGGCTGTTCCAAAAACAAACCGCCATTTGATCATTTTTGACGATAAAAATCGAATTTTGGTCAAAAAATGATCAAATGGCGGTTTTTTTGAACACCCTGTAGTTTTGAGTATTTGAATTTGGCCAGTATGATTTGCGTAGCCAGACTCCCCAAAATTGGAGGAGAAATACTAACAGGTCTGCTGGATTGGAACATGCCCAAGAACTGGAACAGCCAATAAAAATCATAAAAAGACAAAAAAATTTCAAATTAGTAATTTTTAGAGCAAATACAGAAATTGCTCGACTTATAAAGCAGCACGATGAAGACACTCTTGGCCTGCGTCTTGGTCTGAAGCAAAAAGAAGCTCAAGTAACTGCGCTACAGGCAACACTTGACTCTAAGGTAATTTTTGAAGGGTTTTAACTTTTTATATGGGATATTGTTTAGACGAAAGAAAACTCCGAATTAGCGCAAATTTGTGAAGAATTGATTAAGAAATCGGAAATGATGGACTCGCGCTCGGATTGAAGAATTGAAACCAGGTGATAGAATCTCCAATTTTTATCATAAGCCCGAATATGCAGCTATATCTTGTAAATTATTGTTAGCTTTTTAATGCCAAAAAACTATGATTCACTTTAATTGATGTGACTATTTTGTGACTAATTTTTTTTAATTGAGGCAATATTCTAAAATTATGAGTACTAGTTCGGAACAGAGGACGACTCACTTTTCGAAAAAATATTTTTTGAAAATGACCATTTTAGAGGTAATTTTTTATGCGCTGAATTCAAAAATCGCACTCAAAAATTTTTTTCGAAAAGTGCGTCCTCTGTTCCGAACTAGTACCAAATTGTGCTCAACAGTCTTTTGAATTGAATTATAAAATAGAATATTTCTTATTACATTTCAAGGGCGTAATTATAGGACGGGGACACGGGGTTGTTCCTAGTGATGCCACGAAATCACGATTTCGAAATTTGTATTCGACACCAAATTTCGACATAAAACGAAATTTGAAAAAAATCAATTTTTCATCCAATCTCATGAAAATTTTTAAATTTCTAGTATTGATCAATCGTTTCAATAACCAATTTTATAAAGAACTGTATAAATTGTTAAAATCAGTTATATATAATGAATTTCAAAATTCCCTTTTCTAAAACAAATTTTTCATCAAAAATCGAAATTTTCTAAATATTTTCAGCTTAAAACTAGCATTTTTAACAAAAAAAATTTTCTGCGGCGCTGTTTTTGTTTAGGAAGCAATAACTCAACGATAAAAATTTTCAAAAAAGGTCGTCAAAAGTGTCCCCCCCCCCCAATCCGACCCAAAATTATGTCCTTGTTACATTTTATAGACAAAGTAGAGTATCCTACAAATTTCATAATAACGCTTTCTGTGGCTTTTCTTGTTGATCGTGTAGATTTTTGCAATGTTAAAATGAGTCAGGTTTTTACCTATCATTTTTAAATAGAAATTTAAAAAATATTTTTAACGGTAAATTTTGTATACTCTACTATTTTTGATTTACGTTGTGCCTTTAATGAACGGTTATGGTTAGGGTTGCAGCACGAAGTTTGAAATATTTCAAAAAATTTTCAAAACTTTGAACCGCCACCAAAAATCAAGGACATTGAATTGAGTTAAAAAAAATTTTGTAGGTTGTTGGTGAATTCTGGTTTCTAAAAAATAAAATATTTCAATGGGTCTTCGTGAAAAATTTTGAGAATTTTAATATATTTCATTTTATTGGTAAATATTTCCTTTTATTGAAATATTTCAAAAATTGAAATAAATTAAAATTTTCACGAAGACCCATTGAAATATTTTACTTTTTAGAAACTAGAATTCATTAACTACAACCTACAAAATTTTTTTGGCTCAACTCAATATCCTTGATTTTTGGTGGCGGTTCAAAGTCTTGAAATCAACATTTTGAAATATTTCAAATTTCGTGCAACCCTAGTTATGGTATACATTTGATATGAAAACTGAGTTTTAATAAAGTTTATTCCACATTGCATNTTGAAATCAACATTTTGAAATATTTCAAATTTCGTGCAACCCTAGTTATGGTATACATTTGATATGAAAACTGAGTTTTAATAAAGTTTATTCCACATTGCATAGATTACAAAGAAAATGAGAAAAATAAAAGTTACAGTGAATTTGTGTTCAGTTGCTGTGTAAACAAGTTTTAGCAGAAAATACGTGTAAGCTATCAGTTACAAATTTAAAAAAATTTATTGATAAAACGTTTTAAATTTAATATGCCAGCCTAAAGACAATAAGAGATGTTATGATGATGGTCTCTAATGTTGTGTAATAAATGTTTCACGCACTTGTTTTTGTTCAAAATCTTAGAAATGCATTTAAAAATTAAAATTTTGGTGTTTACATACATTTATTTGTGCACATTTTTATATAAATTTTGAAAAAATAAGCACCATGTTCGTATAATTAGACTAGGATCTCCACTGAACTTTTCTCCCCAAACGGATGTTTCTCCTCTCAGAGAAGTTTTCTCCTAATTCCCACCAATTGAATGATTCCTTCCTCACTCTTCAACTAGATTTTAGTTTATAGGGGGGGGGATGAATTGATGAATTTTATACAAGGGGTGGAGAGACTCAAGAATTTTTTGGCGCCTGCTACATCACTTGGGTAAATCTGGGAGGGGGGAATCCGCGGAAATGGAAATCCTAATCCATCCAAGTTTAAAAGTTTCAAAACTTGGAATAATCTATGCCTACCTCTTTATAATATTTCCCATAATAAAGATCTAAAAATGTTTTAANGGTAAATCTGGGAGGGGGGAATCCTCGGAAATGGAAATCCTAATCCATCCAAGTTTAAAAGTTTCAAAACTTGGAATAATCTATGCCTACCTCTTTATAATATTTCCCATAATAAAGATCTAAAAATGTTTTAAACATTCGTGGTTTTGGAGCCCAAGCATAGCTAATAAAGACTATTAAGTTAATCGAAATTAGAATTTCAAATAATGCCAGCAAAAGTAAATCGACACGATAAAACACCAACTCCCAATCCTCAAGTGTCTAAAAATGAAACTTTTAATCAAATATTTGTTTATACAACACCTCTGGTTGGTTTCCATTTTGGATCTTTGTTAAATTTTCTTTGTGAGCATCAATTAATGAGCGTAATGCTGATTTGAAGATGTCGAGTTCGTTCATTTTTTCTTTATTAGCTGGTCTAAAATTTGTAAGTAAAATTACAATGGCCATATTGAAATTTTTTATAAAATAGCCCCATCAGAATACCCTTTTTCCTTATCCCTACTTACAAATCTCCGTTTGTAGTTTTGTTAAAATTGTTGTTTAAATCATTATAATCATTTTCAATATTTTTATGATTGATTTGAGTCAAGCTTTTCTCATAAGGAATAAAAAATATTCTGCATACAATATAAGGTGGTTTCTTTCCACTAGCAATCAGCTTATCTTTTAGCCAACCAATAAGCATAGCAACAAGAACAGTAAGCACACAAATAATTATGTTAATAAGAACAAAAATGCCTAAAATATTTGGATATATAATAAAGTGCAATGAATTTGAAATGCCGGACAGTTGGTCGACTCGGACACTTGATCGACCCGGACAGTTGGTCGACCGGACACTTGGCCGACCGGACA
>OZJO01020647.1:0-27933 GCA_900406225.1 Acrobeloides nanus
CAAAAGTGAGTAACTTTCAAAAGTTACTTGCCACTAACTTCCAAAAGTGAGTAACTTTCAAAAGTTACTTGCTACTAACTTTCAAAAATGAGTAACTTTCAAAAGTTACTGACCACTAACTTTGCCATGGTCAAAAAAGTTATTTGCAGACCTCTACTCCAGCCTGGATCTGTTCTAATGTAGATGATGATATAGCTGTAAATAAAAATGGTAAATTTGGGAACACGGGTCATATGGCTCAAATTTACATAGCTCAAAATTCATTCGGCTCAAAATTTTTATTGCACCATCTGAATCATTGTAGTTTTCGAGATAATTGCGTTTGAAATTTTGAATTTGTGTACAAGCTCTTCGTTGTAATACACAAACTTTTTTGAATTTTTGCATCGATTTTTTAAATTTTCATAAAATAAACATTGTAGCAATTTTTTATAGCTAAATGAGACGAACAAAATGACACCAAAACTATACAATTTGAACATTTTTTTGGGTTATTGAAACGAAAACATGAATCAGAATTTTCGTTTCAATAACCCAAAACAATATTTGACATCCAGATGCTTTTTTTTGGCCACCCGGTCACTTTTTTAAAACGTGATAAAATATTTTTAGATAGATAACTTGAAACAATCTCTAAAAATAGCCGAAGAAGACAAAAAGACATTGAATTCTCTTCTCAAAGTTGCTGTTTAACAAAAAATTGCTATCACCGACAAGCTGGGGATGCAAAAAGAGGAAGAGATAAAAAATGGAAGAGGTCTATAAAACCCCTTCAATCACCAGAGATCCGCCGTTCTCATAATAGTTTATATAAGGATGAAAGTTTTAGTTAAAGAACCATCCTACTCGGAAAAAGTTGCCATTTTTGTTTATATAAACTGGAGACCGAGCGCCTTCGGCCTCGCGTTTCGACTGAGTACCTCCGGCGCTCGGCCTTCATCCTCGCTTTCGAGCACCCAAGCGGCGTTCCCGATCGACACCCCGAACGCGTTCATGCACTATAGCCCTCTTGAAATTCGCATAAAACGTATTAGTCTTCGTGTCACATACTTGTGCATACAACGTAAAAATATTTGAAATTTGAAAACAAACTTTTTGCCTTCGATGATTTTGGTGTCAATCGTCTTCTCTCATCATCTCCTACAACTTTAGTTTTGGATGTATACTTTAAATCTAACCTTTAAAAGTTAGTCCGTACAAACACACAGACATTACGCGTTTTATATAAGAAGATTATAAAAATTCATGAAAAATGGAACTTTGTTTTTATAGTAAATTCAGAATCGCTATCATTGTTGAGAGAATTGTTTGTGAATTTTCTTCTGTGTATTTCCCTCCCCCAGATTTGGAGGGGTGAGGGAACCTTCCCCCCCCCAAATCTGAAAAAATGATCATTTTTCCTAATGGTCCCTCTTATGTTTTTGCCAAAAACTTTTGAAAATTTTTATTAAAAAATCCTAATAGTCTCCCATTACGAATTTTCTCCAAAAGGAGTGAGATTATGGATATTTCCTCATGTGTTATCTAGTACATATCTATTTGTTTACAAAACATAAAACTAAAATTTTTTTATTAATTGTTATGATTATCTTGTTTAATAGCTTTTTTGTATGCCCAGGGCCAAACTCCGCATAAATACATTATACCACTTAATTCTTGAAACGACTTTCGGATATTCTAAAAAACTTTGCTAATAACTAAGCGTGAGTACAACAAAATGGGTTGTAGGATTTTTGGAGCATTTTTTTTGAAAAATGGAACATTTTTTGTCTTTATGGCATGTTCTGAATCGTTGTAGTTTTCGAGATAATTGCGTTTGAAATTTGTTACAAGCTCTTCGTTGTAATACACAAACTTTTTTGAATTTTTTGCGGAAAAATCGATTTTTGCTTCGTTTTTTAAATTTTCATAAAATGAACATTGTAGCAATTTTTTATAGAGAAATGAGACAAACAAAATGACACCAAAATTATCCAATTCGAACATTGTTTTGGGTTATTGAAACGAAAACATGAATCAGGATTTTCGTTTCAATAGCCCAAAACAATGTTCAAATTGGATAATTTTAGTGTCATTTTGTTCGTCTCATTTAGCTATAAAAAATTGCTACAATGTTCATTTTATGAAAATTTAAAAAATCGATGCAAAAATCGATTTTTCCGTAACAAATTCAAAAAAGTTTGTGTATTACAACAAAGAGCTTGTAACAAATTCAAACGCAATTATCTCGAAAACTACAACGATTCAGAACATGCCGTAAAAACAAAAAAAAATTCCTCCACACTCAGATCGATTAAAAAAATCTTGAACATGGAGACCCTTTTTTATTTTAGTGAAATTGTGAAAAAAATCGCTCAAAAATCCAAAATGCGGGTTTTTTACTCTGTAAAAAAACTAAAAAAATTCTAACCTGTAATTCTAAAATGATACTGATTAAATCACCGAATCTTGATGGAAAATCATGACCAACATTTTTATAATGCTTTTGCAATGATTTCACTATTTCTTTTTTAAACTCATGAATTAAATTGATTGTATCCAAGTTTTTATGAGTATTCTCTTGAGCTAGAAATTTTTTTGTAAGAAATCAGCTTTTTTTGGCTTTATTATAAAATTATTCTTACCAATCCCAATAAGTATGATTTGTAAAATAGCTACAAATTCGATTTCATCGAGGTGATAGTCTTGCATTTTACAAAGAACTTTTTTATATTCACAGAAAAAATTACACTCTGCTCTAAAATTATAAATACAGTCAAACCTCGATATAACGACCCCCTTGAATCCGATATACCGACCCCCTTGAATTCGATATGATAATGAAGAAACAGTGAAAGTGATGAACCTCGAAACTGAAGAACTGAACTTTAGACAAGCGAAGAGACGGTAGACTTGTTTGGTTCAGTTATAACGAATATAATGTATTTTTCTTTAAAAAACTCGATATAACGACCTCTCCCTGCGGGTCATTATATCGAGGTTTGACTGTAAAGACATAAAATTTTTCTTCACCTTGATGCAGTATCAAGATCCCTAGCCGTTTGGCATGGTCTATAAAAATTTGTTGCACTGTCTTCATTCATCAATCTATAGGATTCATCAACGAAATAGATCAAATTGTTTGACATGCCAGAATTTCGAATTGTTAGTAGTCCAAACATGTAAATTGTCCATGTTTTAAATGCTTCGATAATAAACCTCTGCTAAAATTTGAGATTTTGAAATAATCTACGATTCTTATATACCATATCGTGAGCTTCTACAATGTTAAAAATATCAGACGAGTTTAAAAATAATTTCAAGATGTTGACTTCGGCTGTGGTTATCTCAACATTTTTATGATAAACTGGCTCATGTCGATTTATATCCTAAAATAAAAAATTGTTTTTCAACTTTTTTGCATGTTTACTTGTTGAATTTTTCCACGTAAAAATTGAGACCGCTTAAAATTTGCATCATGAAAACAAGAGACCAATTTATTAAGTACATCTTCTGTATTGCTTGTTAAAATAGTTAATGATTCAACGTCTTAATTAGGAAAAAGATTTAGTTTTGTTAAAAGTTTAGTTTGAAAATTTTTTTAAAATTTAAGAGGACAATGAAAAAATTTTCACTGTGAAGCGACAAAAATTTTTTCTTTTTTAGGAAATCCCCGATAGGTGCACAAGTGGGGGGGGACAAGGTTCCCACGATAAGTCATGTTTTCGACCTTTTTTTGATTTGACACATTGGTATCGTTATTTTTGCATGAAAACCATGAAAAACTTGATAGCCCATCATTTCGCGTTATCCAGGGAGGCATGGGTTTCGATACGACTCCATGGGGGGGGGGACAGTCCCCCTTTGTGTACCTATGGGATCCCCCATCACATAGCTACTTGTCGAAAAAATAACCCCTAAATACACTTATGCTGTAGACTCTTATAGAAATTTTTAAAAAAAGTTACTTGAAATCTTCATACCAATACTTAAACATTTTTGCAAACGACAATAACGGCATTGGCGATATGTTAAATCTACTTTTTAAGCATTACTTTATTAAGATGGTAAATTACTTCCATCGATCACACAACTTTTTTCAGTTCCACATATATAAAACTTTTTTGTGGATACTGATCGTCTAAAAAACGCCGCACATGCTTTACAAGCAATTCCACCAAAATGATTAAATTTAGCTGGAAGACCACATACTTGGCATTTCATTCTAAAAAAATTTAAACAAAATATTAAAAATACGTTCATTATGTCTTTTTCTTTTAAAGGACCAGTCCAGTAAGTTACAATCATATGAAAAAAATAATATATTCGAAAAGATCATGAAAAATGGAGCATTTTTTGTTTTTA
The DNA here is from genome assembly GCA_900406225.1 of Acrobeloides nanus. Taxonomy (NCBI): domain Eukaryota; kingdom Metazoa; phylum Nematoda; class Chromadorea; order Rhabditida; family Cephalobidae; genus Acrobeloides; species Acrobeloides nanus. Next base: position 4,345 of record OZJO01020647.1, read on the forward strand.
AGAGTTTTTAACCCTCAAACCTGATCAAACGGAATTCTCCGTGTTATTTGGGGGTTTAACCTCCAAATAGCAGGGAGAATTCCGTTTGATCAGGTTTGAGGGTTAAAAATTCTTAACCCCCGTATTTTTGGGGGCTAACCCTTGCATATATGGGGAATAAGCCTCAAGAATTAAAATGGTTTTGTGAGTGTAACTTCAAGTTCATCACATCATTTTTTGGCGTAGTACCACCCCCTATGTGACTCTTCCAGACATTGCCTCTTAAAAGACCACTAGACTTTTGAACGGACCCCAAAATTTAAAGAAAAAGAATTTTTAGCGGTAACGACATTATTTTCGGAGTGAATGATAGTTTTAAAAATTTAAAAATAAACGACTTTATATCACTGTCTAGTCTTTTTAATTATAAATCCAATTTTATATATAAACTTTTTGTATATGGATCAAAAAGCATACTGAGTAGATTGTACGTAATAGCTGTAGTTATAGCACTCAAATAATACACCTATTGCCACTCTTCTAAGTATAACTATTATTAATAAAAATTGTAATAGCTATCCATTGTTATGTCAGATTTCCATACTATTATTTAAATGCATTTTTATTTGATTTTATGAGTTGTATTATGTGAAAATCGTAGTAGGAAAATTTCTAATATATAAAATTCTATTATTAGCAAAAATTAAAATTTTTGAGAAGACATACTCTAGACAGGAAATTTATAGTGATGTATAAGAAAAGGTCTAATACAATAGACTTCATGAAAAATTTTGTTTTTAAGCAAAAACTGTATTTGATTTTTTAAACTCGAAGAAAAAAGGCATCGATAAAAGCTTCAAAGATTTTGATGACATCAGCAAAAACTCAAGAGACTGTTTCCAAATTCATTAAAGGGGGTGCACGCCCAGTACGCTTCTCGAAAAAAACTTTTTTCTCCAAATTGGCTGATTTTTGGTACTCAGGGGTTTTCGGGCACGAGAAATCGGTTGGCGCAGGTCCTGAATTCCAAAAAAATTTTTTTTGACTCTCTATGGTGGTACCCCATGTTAAAAAAAATTAATTTTTTCGTAGAGGGTCAAAAAAATTTTTTTGGAACTCGGGACCTGCGCCAACCAATTTCTTTTTTTATTTTAGCATATTCGTAATTAGTATAACTGGAAATAGTCATATACCAAGGTCGTGATCGGTCCTCCGAGTGTTAAGCTATTCTGAGTAAAATTAAAAATTTTTTTTGAAAAAAGTTGTCTAATCATGGAATATACCAGCTTTTTTCGCGGGCAAAATCAAATCGACTCAGGTGGGATTCAAACCCTTAGACTCGAATCTTGGAGCACTACCACTGAGCCAAGTTTATGATAAAAAAATGATTAAAAACAGAAAATTTATTTTGTAATGTTAAATAGCTTCAATAAACAACTTTTATTGAATCAGGGATCGAATTAGGCTTGGGCTTAGGCTTAGTCTTATGGATGTAACGTTATCTCAGAGATCGAATTCGTGCTAATAACATGAAAGACTGAAGAAATTGATTCACACTTTTTTTCTCTTCAATGGAAATGAACGATAGTATAAAAATTTATTTTTGTCATAAAATTTTCGTATAAAGTTTACAATATTAACAAGATTTATACAACAACAAATATTGCCCAAAAAAGAAAAAATGTACAAAAATTACAAGAAAATCAAAACTACTTGCAAGATGATAGTTAAGTGGTAGTATGCTTATCTTTGACATTTGTTGTCCAAGTTCGATTCTGTCCTGTGGCAAAAGTTTTTGCATTTTATGAAATTATTCGCATAATATGAAGGGAAAAAACATAAAATGCAAAAACTTTTGGAACTGACCGGGATTCGAACCAGATGCAAAAAAGACAATGACTAAAAAACTACCACTGAAATACCATTTTGAAAGTAGTTTTGTTTTTACATGTCATAACCCTTGAAAATTGTTTATTGCCGAAGCGATCGAAGATTCGGTAGAGGTCGATATTGATCCTTTGGTATGTCTATGACAGGAACACCTTTTATGGATGTGATTTGGATCCCAAGCGTTCCGGAATTTATTGTTTGATTCGGATCGAGATTCTTATTCGAAGTTAGAGTGAAGACTCCAGAATCGTGTTTTTCGTCTAAAAATTTTTTCTTAGCAGCAATGTTTTCTCGATTGGATAAGATCCAGTCCGATCTTGCAAGTTAAACCCTGTTCCATGGCGAAGTTCCAAAAGCTGGGCGATGAATGGCCAGCCTCCTAGCCATTAGGCCATACAAACCCGGCTTTTTGGAAAACTCAACAGAGTTTATCGACTTATCATCTCTCATAAAAAATACAAAATTTTAATCTTTATATTATTATTGAAACGAAAATCCTGAAAATCAGGATAAATTAAATTATTTATACCTCTTCCAATTCCTTGTCTTGCTGGAATCGGAGGCAGGGGTGCTCTTCTATACGGATCCATATTACTAGCAGAATTTTGTCTAACAAGCTCTTTATTATGGTCTCTTTCCTTGCGACAGCTAAAAAATCATAATTTTTATGTTCAATTTTAAAACAATTAACTTACCATAAGAGACTAAAAGATCCACCTTGGTCATACTCAACAAGATTTTGATCGGAGCCACGAGATAGAATAACCCGCCTGGAAATAATAGAAGTAAAAATTTTTGTTATACTAAGAGCATGCAAATTTTTTGATATCGGGTTATTGAATAAAGTCAGTTGGAGCATATGTGACAGACACGACTCGCCTTAAAAATATTTTTTGAGGTATAAAAATTAACATAGCTCCAAAAATTTATAGGGATCTACCCTTTGGGTACCCTCTGAAAAAAAATTAAAAATCAATTTTTTTAATTTTTAAAAGGAGTTTTCAATATGAAACACCTTAAAGGACCAGTTCGAGCGGAAAAAAGTTGTCATTTTTTGTTGGTATTCGGAAAGTTCATGAAAAATGGAGCATTTTTTATTTTTACGATAAATTCTGAATCGCTAACGGTTCCGAGATAGTCGCGTGTGAAGTTAACGAAATTTGAAATCTGTGTATTACAACGAAAACATGTTCCTAAGCCCAAGCAAATAAAGTCCAAACCTAAGCCTAAGCCCAAGACCAAGCCTAAGCCTAAGCCCAAGCCTAAGCCCAAGACTAAACCCAAGCCTAAGCTTAAACTCAAGCCTAAGCCAAGCCTAAGCCAAGCCTAAACCCAAGCCTAAGCTTAAACTCAAGCCTAAGCCAAGCCTAAGCCTAAGCCCAAGCCCAAGCCTAAGCCTAAGCCTAAGCCTAAGCCCAAGCCTAAGACTAAGTCCAAGCCCAATCCTAAGCCCAAGCCTAAGCCTAAGCCTAAGCCTAAGCCTAAGCCCAAGCCCAGGCCCAAGCCTAAGCCTAAAATTTTTTAAATAAAAAATCTTACTTTTTATGCTTAACTAAACACACTATTATAAGCACAACTATTCCGACAATAATCAAAAACAGTACTGCAATAAAAACCCATAATAACCAAGGATGTGTATCTAAAAAATTGTTTAAAACCAAAAATTTTGAATTAAAAAACTTTCCTACCAAATAAGTTTTTCACTTTATGTATGGTATTGTTTATGGAAGTCCCATTGATTGGGGTAGTTTCTTCTAAACCGTCTACTGGGCTAAGTGTAGATGAACCCTGGAGGAGTTTAAATATAGAATCATTGGCGTCTGGAGTCTCATGAGCGGTTGAAGGGGTTGATTCGAAGTTGTGCGCAAAATTCGGATTCCCTGATTCAGGGATGGTTTCGTTTGAATGCGAGGTCATGGAAATGATACGAAAAAATAGATTAGAAAATAAAAAGGTTGTTTAGATCNTCTGGAGTTTCATGAGCGGTTGAAGGGGTTGATTCGAAGTTGTGCGCAAAATTCGGATTCCCTGATTCAGGGATGGTTTCGTTTGAATGCGAGGTCATGGAAATGATACGAAAAAATAGATTAGAAAATAAAAAGGTTGTTTCTAAAATAATAGTGAAAATTTTTAAAAAATCAAAAAAACTCTGTTCTATTTAGAGATTTAAAAAACGTTTGCAGGGTTTTCCCATAGCCGAGTGGCTAAAGCGCTCTGCATTAATTCATAGGGCGCGGGTTCGATCCCGCGCCCTAAAGTCGTTTTTTATTTTGTTTAAAAAAAAATTTTGTTTTAAAAAATTTTGTACTCGCACGTAAACGGACTGTACCACTTATGAATTTTTAAAAATTTTTATGACGTGCCGTTTTTATACTTTTATAAAGTAACTACAAACCACTATAACTCAAAAATTTGGCCTCTCGTCATTTTTCGCACAACGAAACCTCAAAAAATGAAAAAAGCTCACACACACGACCTCGGGATAAGACCAATTTTCCGGTTTAATGGCCATTCAATGGAATTTTGTCTTCCTTGGCCGACCTCACTTTATATATTTACTGATGCGAGAGATCATTTAAAAAGAGAAGGCTCACTAGTCCAGTTATTAGTCTTTTGACGAGGAAAAATACTTGGTCTTGGTTGAGATAATAAATTGAGTGGAAAATTTGGTCATAATCTTGCGAAAACAAGGAAGAGAATTTTGGGGAATATGCTCAAAAATATTGTTTGAACAAATGCTTAAACCCAAAGGCATAACATAGTAATAAAAATTTCGAATTTTTAGAAAAATTTTAAAAAATTAACCCACAACGGGTGTAATTTTGAAAAAGTTGATCAAATTGAATCCTGGGACCCAGGGACCCGAAGGGATCTCGGATCTGAGATTTAACTAGGTTTAGGGTTGTACTTAATTTTAGACTAAGACTTGGCCTTAAACTTAAGCTTAGCCTTAGACCTAGCCTTAGGCTTAAGCTTAGCCTTAGGCTTATGGATGTAGCCTTATCGCTCGTTATAATGATAACAGAAGTTCGTTATGGGCCAATAGATTCCGGGCCCATAGGTCCGGAATCCAGGGTCCTGAGCCCCTTGGCCCCAAATGGTTCCTGGGGTCAGGGTGCCGGACCAGTGCCTTACGCGCGTTAGGGCCTTTATGGCTCCCCCAACCCCTTCGTGACCAAAAAACCATAAGGTCCCCTTATGATTTTTGCCCGAAATTTTTGTAAAATTTTTTTGAAAAAATACTAATGATCCCCATTATAATTTTTCACCAAAATTTCCCATTTTTTCAACAGAAATGTAAAAAAATAGACTTTCCTAGCCACTTGGCTATGACGGTTGGTTCGTATCCAACCTTTTTTTGCATTTTCATGAGCCGTGAATGAAGCCAAAAAATTGGTAGCCAAGAAAATTTCGAGAATGTAAAAATCACTATGCCTAAAAGAATTTTAAGGCAGTCAAAAAATTAAACTCAAAAATGTAAAAAATGTTTTGACGTCAAAATTTTTTGATAAACCCAGTATTTATGTCATTTCAAAAATATTAGGCTTGGGCTTAGGCTTAAAGGGACGTCACGCAACTGTGTTATTGTTAAGGAATTTTACTTATAGCCAAAGAAATAATCATGCCCATAAAAATGCTTTATAGCACTAACACATGGAAAGTGTATAGACGCTAAAAATAAGAAAGTACGAGTTAAATGGCTCAAAATAAGTAGGCATACACAAATTTTAATTATAAGGGAGTAGAGTGAAAAATGAGTAAAGGCTATAAATAATTTTATGTACAAGTGTCATTCAGATTAATGAGATTTTTGGCCACGAGTTTGGCAAGATGGAAGTAAACACGACAAAAAGTGTAGCAACAAAAGCGTTTTCGTGTCAATATACAGACTTTTTAAAAAAAATGGGGGGTTTTCAATGGTACAAATTAATTTTAAAATGTCGATATTTGGTTATAGAAGTCGATTTTTGACGAAATTTTAGACCGTACTAGAGTTTTCCTAGTCGAGAAATCGATTGTGCGCATTGCCGAGGCATGAAAATGATTGTCTGACCCTTATTCAAGGAATACAAAGTTTCTAGACATTTTCGGAGTATACCCCCTCATAGGGTACCTTCTCGTGGTCAAAATCAAAAAATTCAACTTTAGATTCGTGTTCCCCGTGTTGAAAAACCCCTTGACACCAAATTTGGAAAACTTTTTTTTGAAAAATTCGAGTTTTTGACCCCACCTAAGCTCAAGCCTAAGCCCAAGCCTAAGCCTAAGGTCTACGAATACAACTTTATACTACTAAAAATGGAAATTTATTCAAAACAACTATACAAAATCCTATGTTTCAAAACATCCTATATATGTCTAAAAATAATTTTGCCGCCGAATACACAAACAATTTTTAGTTAAAAAATCCCATTTCCTAATAGGCACTTTCTATTCGTGGCATTGTCCGCGTATGGAAAACATGTATAGATAAAGACTTGGAACATGTCACCTAGGCAACTATATGGTGCATGAGAGACATAGAAGCACCTTAGGGAGAGAGATTCTGGCTATTTGGTATAGGTTTTATGTTAGATTGCGAGAAAAGAAATTAATTTTGGGGATATAAATAATTAGTTTAGTCAGAACAAGAAAAAGGAGGATAATCTGGCACAAGATTAACCTGTTTATGTCTTTTTCGCTATTAGTAAACTCACTAAAAATATGATGCTCTGGGGGGTTTTTCTAAGCAGTAAAAAAAGATAATTTTTGACTCGATAAGCTATTCGCTGAATCAGGGTCATCTCATCCGGACTTTTTTTCTTTTGAGCGGAAACGGATTATAGTGGCAAACCCCCCAGGGCCGCTCCTTTTCTTAAGTTTTTGAAAAAAATGAAAAATTTTCATTTTGGGGGACAAGGTGTTTTTTCAGATTTTGAAAATTTTTCAAAAACGTCCATTTTTTTTAAATAAAAAAACATTTTCCACCAAAAAATTTTTTTCGACCATGATGGGATCGAACCCGCGTCTATGAAATGAATGGCTAGTATCCTAGCCATTGATCCATGCGCGCCTCCGCTATCTATAACCTCGTCATGATACATAAGTGTAAAAAATTTCAAATAAATAGAAAATTTTTGACTAAAAATGATCTCAAAACGGAAACATCCTGTTATGAAAAAGAGGCAATGGAAAATTCATAAATATTCAAAAAAAATTTCAACAACATCATGTGTGAGAAAATCTGCAAATACTCATCCGAAAGAGACCAAAAAAAGTCCATTGGGTACACGGTGGTCGAAACTTGCAAACAAAAAGAAAAAAACGCATAGTTAAGTGGCAAGAAACGCATAGCTAAGTGGTAAAGCTTTCGTTTATGGGCATGATGGTCACAGGTTCGAATCCCGGTCCAAATTTAAAGAGCAACATTCAACAAAATTTTTTTTGAATAAAGTTGATATTTATAAAAAGAAAAAAATTCATGCTAAATTATAAGCAAAATTAAAAATCCGATTTTTATGTAAACTTGGCTCAATGGTAGTGCTCTAAGATTCGAGTCTAAGGGTCTCGGGTTCAAATCCTACCTAAGTCGATTTGATTTTGCTTGTGAAAAAAAGCTGAATATACCAGCTTTTTTTCACAAGCAAAATCAAATCGACTTAGGTAGGATTCAAACCAGAGACCCTTAGACTCAAATCTTGGATCACTACCACTGAGCCAAGTTCACGATAAAAATCGTGATTTTTAATTTTGCTTATAATTTAATATGAAAATTTTTTCCATGGTTAGACAAGTTTTTTTCAAAAAATTTTTTTTGAATATTGCTCAGAATAGCTTAAAATAACAGAATATACCGGAAATTTGATGGAGTATTTCCGTGTTAATTCAAAGTTTGATTAAAAACCTATCAAAATCATCTAGAAAACATTTTAGTCACCTCCTTGACCTTCTTTTTGTTCAACCTTGCGTCACAAAAATTTAGGCAACAACAGTTTAAATCACTCAATAAATTAGTTCGCACAATATAATAAAACTGGTTTTTAATTCGACCTCCTCTTTTTGTCGGCATTCGTCATAAAAAATTCAAGTTTACTTTTCTATTATGTGAAAGATGATTTGGCTAGAAAAAGATTGAGGTTTAATCCGTATCTCATGGAAGAGAAAAAATTCGCATGCATCGTTAAATATTTTCAAGCCCATAGTCAAGTGGTTAGAACGCTAAAAACTCGTATTGAAGGGGTGGATTCGATCCCGCGTGAAGCGATTTCTTTTTGTTTCATGCAAATTGATTTTTTTTAAATTTGTATTTGGGTATTATGCGAGGAAAACAACGATGATATTATTTTTTGGGTGAGAGACTTTTGCGCACCGACATTTGCGCACCGGACATTTGCGCACCGACATTTGCGCCCCGAATTTTATAAAATTTCTGCCTAAAAACAAGTTCACATTATTGTAAGAAAACCGGTGTAAAAGTTAGCTCATGCTTCATTGTGCAAATGCGCAAATGTCGGTGCGCAAATGTCCGGTGCGCAAATGTCTGGTGCGCAAATGTCCGGTGCGCAAATGTCGGTGCGCAAAAGTCTCTCACCCTATTTTTTTCATAAAAAATTTTTTTTTTTAAACTTTTTATGCAAATTTTAATTTTTTTTAGATTTCTTCAAAAAATAATTTTTATGAAAAAAAATAATACAGCCATAATTTTCCTTTCATAAAAATACCCATATGCAAAAATTTTCCATCAATTTTGAATAATATAAAAAGAAATCGCTCCAAGCGGGATCGAACCTGCTCCCTTCAATGCGGGAGTCTGGCAGCCTAGCCATTTGACTATCGACAGTAAAGCAATACGATGCAAAAACGGACTACTATATAAAAACCAAAAATTACCCCAAAGATCAACAAAAATGTGACAAAATTTACAAGAAAAACGTATTATGTTTTCATGCCAAGTAGCCATATACTTATAAGATCACAGGACTCAAAAGCATGTTTACATGTTTACATTTTCCAACAATAAAAATTCTCCGTCTTTGCATACAAGATATCGTTTGTTATTATTATTCTTATTTTTATATTAAGAAAACTAGGCTAGTCATACAGACATTGCATAATGATTTAAACATTTTGTTGACAAAATGGGTCAATAACTTTTATGGAGTATTTGTAAAAGAAATAAATTTAAGAGCGATCAAAAAAGTTTGCAAAAATGATCACATGGTGCAAAATTCTAAATTCCCGTGCAGAGGATCCTGGTTCGGCTCACACCTAAAGCATACCATTTAAGCACCCTTAGGCCCAGCTCAAACCCAAGCCTAATACTAAGTCTAAGCATAGCTTAAGCTTAGTCTAAACTAAGACATCGCCTAAGCCTACTCCTAAGCCTAAGTCTAAGCCTAAGACTAAGCCTACTCCTAAGTTTAAGCCTACGACTAAGACTAAACCTAAGTCTAAGCCTAAAGTCTAAGCCTAAGACTAAGCCTACTCCTAAGCCTAAGTCCAAGACTAAGTCTACGCCTATTCCTAAGCCTAAGTCTACGTCTAAGTCTAAGCCTAAGACTAAGCCTACTCCTAAGCCTAAGTCCAAGATTAAGTCTACGCCTAAGTCTAAGTCTAAGCCTTAAGGCTAAACCTAGCCCAAGCTTATGCCTAAGCCTTAAGACTAATCCTAGCCCAAGCTTATGCCTAAGCCTACTCCTAAGCTTAAGCCTAAGTCTAGCCTAGCCTAAGACTAAGTCTACGCAGAGCCTACTTCTAATCCTAAACTAAGCCTAAGCCTAACCCTAGCCTAAGCCTAAACATAAGCCTTTCAATTTCTTACAATTCCTATAAATTTTTGTTCTTATCATTTTTCTGGTGGGTTCAAAAAATTTTCATACAAACTGAACTATAAAACCTCTTGTTTGACTGACAATTCAAAAGTACCTTAAATTTTAAAAAAAAAGATTTTTTAAAAGTCGAACCACGAGCTTTTTGAATAAAAAGTTGAAACTTGACTACTGCGCCATGGTCGATTTTTATAACTGATCATAAAAATTTCAAAATAAAAACATCCGAAAATCATCAACTGATTCATCTTTCAAAAGAAAGAGGCTATGTAGTTAAGGCGGCTGTTATACTTTTTGCATAGTTCTTAAGCCACATAAAAAATATTACACTATGACATTCAATCTACTCAAACAAGAAGATAAGTTTGGTGGTTGTGATGTGATTGAGTTCGATGTTCCGCACTATAAATAAGTGTTAGGATCGATGTTCAGAAAAGGGGCAAAAAGGAAACAGTTGTTGTATCAACTTGTCTTTGGGTAAAAGTAATCGTAAATTTCGTGTCGTTTTAAATTAACAAAAGAAAATTTTGAATAAAAAATTTTTTATTTTGCCTTTAAAAATCTTATAAATTTTCTACTCTTTGATCAATGCTAGTTACAATACGAATTCCCCAAGTGTTTCGGTTACAAGTTCGATCCTCGTTTCCGGGCGCAGATCCGATCCTTGTCTCTGCCTAAAATTTATATTAAAGGGGGGGTCCAACTTATTGCCGGGTAGAAAATTTTTTAAAATTTTTTTAACAAGTGACCCTCTAGGGGTAATTTTATGCGAGAAATCGATTGCGCGCATTGAAAAATTCTGAAAAAATTTTCCGGGGGTCAAAAAATGAAAAAAATTGCGTCAAAATTAGGGGTTATAAGTTTTAACCCCAACAAAATCATTTTTAGGGGTAATTTTATGCGAGGAATCGATTGCGCGCATCGAAAAATTCTGAAAAAAGTTTCTTGGGGTCAAAAAATGGAAAAAATGATTTTGTTGGGCCCCCCCTTTAAGTTTAAGCTTAAGCCTAAGACTAAGATTAAGCCTGAAGTTAAGCTTAGGCTTAAGCTTAACCTTTAGACTCCTTAAGCCTAGGCCTGAAATCTATAATTAACCGAGCATGGCTCGGCTATAGATGGTATACTAAATTTCAATTTACAGGTAACTGGTATACGCATCTCATAATCATCTACCTCAATCGCCAACACTATGATCGTGCTGAAGTCTACCTACAGACCCTGCTCTCGGTAGTTAGTTGCGGTAGCGACGGAACCCAACGAGCCGACTATCATCCGTCTATGTTCGTCAAGATCTATCCAGCACTGATGAACAAAATAATTGTTTCGCTTCTACGCTGCGACGCCCACGAGTCCGAAATGCTGTTGACGGCATTCGCCAACCTGTTACGCACTTACCGACATGCATGTGCCCGATACCCGGAAGTTCGCCGAATCAACGATCAGCATGTTGTGGAATTTTGTCGTTCGTCGACACGACGACATAAAACCTGGACCAACGATCTTGGTGAATTGCTGTTCAAAATGGCTGCACTTGACACCAATGCTTATCCAAGCTGTACGATGAACAAAGCAGAAGTGAAGACGGTGTTCATGAAGGAATTTTTTGCACGTCAAGTGCATTGGGTATGAATTTTTTAATTTTTAAAAATTAAAAAAAATTTTTTAAGGTACATAAATACTGGTCGTCGCCAGATCGTGGGATGGCTCGTACTGATAACTTTTTTGCCTTTGTCGACAAACTAGACAGAACAATCGACGAATGCTGCGAATTTCTCCGCCAGTATTTCGTGGCTTGCCAAGTGTCGCTGAAGGTGATGCTCTTCAATCTCGAGTGTCTATCAGTATTGATGACTCCAGATTTTGAAGAACGTCTTGACCGCAACTATGGGCTGTTAGAGGTGGACCAGTTGCAGCAGTTTCGCGAAGCCGTGATCGCTATTAAAAATCTCGACAAGCTAAGCGGCTTCTTCCAGCGTGCTAACTATCCGATACAGAATTCCTCTCAAGCATTTCAAATAGTGAAAACGGCCTACGAGGACGCGAAGAATAGTGGTTACTGGTACGAAAACAACCGGGTCGCCCTTGGAAACAACCCTTACAATAACAGGAAATAGCTATTATAGGATAACGTAGAATTTGCGTTAGTTGTAGTATATTTATTTGTAAAATAAACTTTGTTGATGCACTGCACAGTAGTGACATTTTCAAGGCAAAATTCGATAATCACAGATTTTGTCAAAAAGAAACACATGTTTTAGTAGTAGAGCATCTCAAACCATTAAATAACACAAGTACAGTGCGTCTCACGTATATTCATACCCTAAACTTTTCATATCTCGGACGAACAGTAAAAAAACGAGGCAAAAACAAAATAACTCACCCGGGAATCAAACCTTCGATCTTATGGCTGCTAGCCGAACACGCTAACCACTACACCATCACCACATTTTAATTTAGGCGTTTAGTTTTAGCCTCATTTTTTGACTATCAGCTTCAAAGTCAAATATCTCGCCAAAGTTAAATAATTTGTTATTTTTAACTTGGATATATTCTTAAATACTTTTTGAAAGGTCCCAATTTATGGTAATAAAATATTTTACGGAGCTCTGTTTTAACACTTCAAGGAACGGTGTACGCTCTAACCATTTTGAAGAACAGATTTTCGTGCCAATAATTAGATCTAATTGCAATTCAGGTTGCAATTTTGTTGAATTTGTGATTGTTTTTCAAAAGTTTTTTGTTCCAAATTTTTTGAAACGCTTGAAAGAAAAATAACCAAAATGTTTGTATGTATTAAAAAGTTTTTATTTTTTCAACAAAGCCTTCAAGCGTTTGTAAAAAGTTTGAAACAAAAAATTTGTGTACAGGCTTTTCATTGTAATAAACAAACTTTTTTGAATTTTTTGCGAAAAAATCGATTTTGCATTATTTTTTTGACGGAAGATGTTTTTATGATTTCGAAACCTGAAAAAAGACCTCTTATTTCTAGTCATTCTTACACATACACAATGTTTATTTTGTTGCCTGTTCGTGATTATGCAGCAATTTGATGGGTCGAGTTTTTTTGGAAGGACATTTATTAATCAATGGTATTTAATGCAGTAACATATTTGTTTATTTATGTACCATTATTTGAGAATCAAATTTTTTAGTAACAATTTATTTATTTGAGTATAAATTTCTTAATTTTGGCACCAAAATGCATAATTTTGCTATATTCATAAACGTGTTTATAGTCCATTTTCAGCCAAAAGTTAAAAACGTCGACCAAGGGGTTAGGAAAGCACACCGTCCGATCTGAAAAAGTTAAGCAACGTTGGGAGCCGCAGGTTCGATCTCAATGGGAATTCAATCTTTTTTCACAAAACTTTTTGAAAAATAAAAAGTGCCAAAATGAAGCAAAATTTTTTGCTTTTTTGCACCATTTTGTCTCAAATATACAAAAATGCTGCTCAAGCCAGTATTCGAACCAGCGACTGTTTGATCCGACTGGCGTCTTATCCACATTCTAGAGTCTTATCCACTTGTAGACAAGTTTTTTTAACCTTTGGTTGGAAATGGATAGATAACATAAATATTTTTTGGCATCAAAAGTTTTTGGCACCAAAATTTTTGGCACAGAAAAATATTTTTTCAGCACCAAAAAATAATGCATAGAACTTCCTCCTTATGTTTCATCACAAGAAGCCAGATCTTCTCAAGAAGAACGTGAAAAAAGCTAGACTTTGATACAAAATTTCAATCGTGTCAACTTTATTCATGTCAACTTTATCATATCAACTTTATCGTTTCAACTTTATCGTGTCAACTTTATTAACGTTCGCGACTTTACTTTTATTACTAGCTACTTCACTGAGACAAGTTGACTAATTAGTTTACTTTTCAGTAAAGAACCATGGAAAAAATGGCGAACCCAAAAATTCCGATCCCGACTTTTAATTCTAATTCCAATAACGTCGGTGTAAAGAAGGCGATGGTACAATTACGTGACTATACGAAACACCCTGTTGATGGAACGAAAATTTTTGTCATAGAAGACGACATTCGGACCTTTCATGTTAACACTCGTATCGAGCACGGTATCTACGAGGGATTAGTGGTTCATTGGGAGCTACAGATTCCAGACAAGTATCCCTTCGTGCCAGCTAGAGGAAAGATAGCCGACGGATTTCATTTTACTCGAGAACACCATGAACATGTTTTTGAAAGAGAAGGATTGTGCACTGACTATCTTTCCAACTTTGAATACATGCATAAGAATGCGAGCGCATATGGTGGTTGGACGCCCAGTGGCACGCTGGTCCAGCTGATGATCGCGATGAAGGAGTTTTTCGCGGAACCCGACATGCAACTTCCGAACAGCGTTGTTCAAGAGGCATTTCAGCGAAATGCTAATTTTCGGTGCCAAAAATGCAGTGGATCCATAAACGATATCTACTTGAACAGCCAACAAGAGGGCTCAGAAAAATCTGACAATGGCCCAGAGAAATCTGAATCTTCTCGGGTTGACAATGACGATGTTCAACGTCGAACTCGTGCTGGCCAAGAGTTGATATGTCCAGTGATAATGCGCAGTCCGTTAGACAACTCAAATGTTCTCATCGGGCTTCCAGTGGCACTAACACGCGTTCAACGGAAACCTGAAATTGCCAATACTTGTGATCGAATACGTCAGCTGCGTTTTATCGAAATGCAACTATTTCCGGAATTCCTTTCCTTCGAAGCATATATGCAGAGTTTAGCAATCGAAGGCGCCAATTACGACAACCTTGACTTGGCCCGGCTGCGTTCGCCTATGGGTGAGTAAAAGAAAAAATTTCGGAGATCTTCCCCCTGGGGAGACGCAATCAACAAGATTCCAAAAACTGATACTTTTTTGAAGTAATTTTATGAAAAAATATCCTCTAAAGGTTTAGGCCTAGGATTAAACTTAAGCCTAGGCTTAGGCTTAACTTTAGGCATAAGCCTAGGCCAAGCCTAAGGCTAAGCTTAAGCCGTGGCTTAGGCCTAGGCCTAGGCTTAAGCCCAAGCCTAAGCTTAATCCTAAGGTTAAGCCTAAAGCTATAATTAACCGAGCATGGCTCGATATAGATGGTATGCTAAATTACAATTTTCAGGTAACTGGTATACGCATCTCATACTCATCTACCTCAATCGCCAACACTACGATCGTGCTGAAGTCTACCTAAAGACCCTGCTCACGGTAATCAGTTGCGGTAGCGACGGAACCCAACGAGCCGACTATCATCCATCCATGTTCGTCAAGATCTATCCAGCATTGATGAACAAAATAATTGTTTCGCTTCTACGCTGCGAAGCCCACGAGTCCGAAATGCTGTTGACGGCATTCGCCAACCTGTTACGCACTTACCGACATGCATGTGCCCGATACCCGGAAGTTCGCCGAATCAACGATCAGCATGTTGTGGAATTTTGTCGTTCGTTGGAACGACGACATAAAATCTGGACCAACGATCTTGGTGAACTGCTGTTCAAAATGGCCGCACTCAACACCAACGCTTATCCAAAATGTACGATGAACAATCCACTAGTGAAGATGGCGTTTATGAAGGAATTTTTTGCACGTCAAGTGCATTGGGTACACAAATACTGGTCGTCGCCAGAACGTGGGATGGCTTGTACTGATAATTTTTCTGCGTTCTTTTACAAGCCATCCATAACCATCGACGAATGTTGCGAATTTCTCCGCCAGTTTTCCGAAGGTTGTCAAGTGTCGCTGAAGGTGATGCTGTTCAATCTCGAGTGTCTATCAGTGTTGATGACTCCAGATTTTGAAGAACGTCTCGACCGCAACTATGGACTGTTGGAGGTGGACCAGTTGCAGCGGTTTCGAGAAGCCGTGATTGCTATTAAAAATCTCGACAAGCTAAGCGTCTTCTTCCAGCGTGCTAACTATCCGATACAGAATTTCTCTCAAGCATTGCAATTAGTGAAAACAGCCTACGAGGACGCAAAGAATAGTGGTTACTGGTACGAAAACAACCGGGTCGTCACTGCCCCAGGATACAACCCTTCCGAAAATAGGTTTTATAGGATAACGTAGAGTTTGCGTTAATTATATATTTGTTTGTAAATAAACTTTGTTGATGGCATTTTGAACAAATAAAACATATCACAAAATGAGAGGCGAAATCAACAGGATTCCAAAAACTAATACTTTTTTGAAGTAATTTTATGAAAAAATATTCTCTAAAGGCTTAGGCCTAGGCTTAGCTTAAGCTTAGGCTTAAACCTAAGCCTAAGGTTAAGCCTAAAGTCAAGCCTAAGCCTAGGCTTAGGCCTAAGCTTAAGCCTAAGCCTATATTTTGAACAAATAAAACATATCCCAAAAAGCGTAGAAAGCAAAAAAATAACCAATATTTCATGCGTAGGCGAAAAGTTCAAGCATCAATTGTTACTTATGTCAACTTTTCGCAATACATGTCAAAATAATAACATGTTAAATGTTCGTCAAATCAACTTAATTATGACGTTCAGCTAGACACTGTTAGCCATGCTTTATCTTATTCATGAAAAAACTGTCTACGCTAAATTGTTCTCCCATGCTTTCTCCAAATTTTTCTGAAGACTCATTAGCCCTAGATAATATTTATTATCCTGATTTGGTCCAATTCTGCTCGTATTTTCACTATGTTGCTTTTGCCCTTGCTACTTTGATAACTTTATTGGGTTGTTATATCATCATCAAAAAATCCACTTCTCATATGGGTAATTATAAATACATGATGTTGGTACAAACCTTTTGGTTTTACGCTTTCAATGTTTTTTATTTCCTAGCGCAGCCGATAATCTTATTCCCCTATTTCATGGCATACTCAGCTGGAGTGTTGAAGAATTCTCCTCCAGAAATGCTATTCTTCTGTGTGAAAGTCATGGTTTTTATTGTCGGCGGTGGAGCTCATTCGTTTCTATTCGCGTTTACGTTTCGAGTGGCTCAGTTGTTTGATAACCCGAAAATAGAAAGATTATTTGCAGGGAAGAATTTGATTATGGTTTTTGTGATTTCGTTTGTGCTCTTTATGCTACCGTTAGTTGGTAAATCAATATTGTGATTCTAGGTTTTATGAGTCGAACAAGGGGGGTACTGTATTCTCTCCCCACTTCGTTTTTTTGCTGAAAATTTTTAAGCGACCACGTCGTATTTAGGGCTCCAGTACCCCCTCCTGTATAGCTAAGGGGAGGGTTCCCTGCAACCATGTTGTATTTAGGGCGCCAGCACCTCCCTCGTACAACTATGAAAACCGTTGACTAATATTATCCACCCCAAAAGCACTTCCCAATTTGATTCGATAATACGAATTTTTTTTTAGTGTTTTTCTACTTATGGAACCTCCTAATCATCTCTAAGATGACCCTACAAAATGCCCTATCAAATATTTTAACAAACCACCCAAAGCTCGATCTTCTATTCCAACAAGAACCTAGCCTGATCGGAATCGACGACCATTATATCGCTACCTTTGCCAAGCTATTTATTGTATTCCTAGGAGCTTACGTCGTTCTGATCACTTTCTTGCTATCCTTGATCTATGTTATTTATCTCTTCAAGTACAATGCTATCAAGAAGAACCTTTCAGTAATGACTAAAAAAACTTTCAATATGCTATTCCGTGTCTTGACTATTCAATTGTTAGTGTTTGGAACAGCTATAATGGTACCGTGTTTGATCGCCTATGGCGTACAGTTCTTCCGATTGAAGGGTTTCAATGGTTTGACTGTCGTTATTATGATCCCCTTTTCATTTCACCATACCATGGATTTTTTGTGCGTCATGTATTTTATTATTCCGTTTAGGATATTTATTGTTGAAAAGTTGAAGGGAATTCGAGCGTTGTTGAATTGTAATGTTATGAAAAATAGAATTCATGTAATGATAAATGGTGTATATGCATAAAGACTTTTCATGTCTTAGAAATTATGTTGAATAAATAGCATATGGCTTTTTAGCTACTAGTCTGTAAACGAAAACGTTTATTAGGGAAGAGTCAGATTTTATGGTAGAAAAATTTAAAAAATTTTGTGCCATTTTGTAGCTCGACTCCGATACCTCCTAAAAAATTGTCGAAATTCAACAGGAAAATGCATTTTAGGGAAAGATTTTAAGCTTCTATGTTTACTTTTTTCCCGTCGCATTTTTGATATTATAGACTCCGCAGCCGAACCAAGGATCTACCCATGGCCCCAACCGCTCTCAGGAACCACCCGTAGGCTCACGGTACTAATCCGAATAGGAGGATCACATTCAAACCCACCACGACCAAACCAGCCGCCGCTGAACAACGACGGAAGAAGAGCACTAACCAGCTCCGCCAATAAATCCGCTGCATCTGCAAAACTAGGTACTGCAAGTCGGGTTTTTGAAGAGATTTATTTTATCGCGACACAAAAAGCCAGCCTCGCGGGTCGTCGCACCGACCCTTTGCGGTGTTTGATTCCCAAGCCTTCAGTGTTAACCACTACACCACGCAAGACATTCTAAACAATCCTTCAAAAATTTCCTATGTCCTTGGTACGTTTTCTTTAAAACTTAATTTTTCAGAGGGAATACCAAAATTTTTGTTGGCAATTCTTAGTTTTAGACCATGCCCAACGACTTTACAAGTCGTTACGGTTTTCGAAAGACGATTACGCAGATAGTTTGTTACAAACACATAGACAGGCAAACATAGCGCTTTGAATAGTAGAAGATAAACAGGTAAAAAAGACGTTTGTTACAGATTGACCCAAAA
Organism: Acrobeloides nanus; assembly: GCA_900406225.1. Classification (NCBI taxonomy): domain Eukaryota; kingdom Metazoa; phylum Nematoda; class Chromadorea; order Rhabditida; family Cephalobidae; genus Acrobeloides; species Acrobeloides nanus. Next base: position 22,769 of record OZJO01020647.1, read on the forward strand.
TAACCAACGTCATGTACTACTGAAATGAACATTTTTACTGAAATTTGTGACATTCGTACGCAGTTTGATGTGAGGACGCAAACGATAGCATTGTCGCTGACTTTTAGGCTCTAGGAGTTTCCTTACGCTTACGGAAATACTCTTACGGAAATGCCCTTACGGGATTTCCTTACGGAATGTATTTACGACGGAAAGGAAATCCTAGTGCCGTAAATTTTTTGTGTTATTAGTTAGTACTCGTGAGTACTATCGAATGGTAAAAGAATTTTTACGAAAAATTTTTTTTAGACTCATCGTACTTTAAAAGTATAATAAAATTCCGCGAAATAAGCGGAATTTTATCGTACTTTTTAAGTACGATAGGTCTAAAAAAATTTTTCGTAAAAATTCTTTTACCGTTCGATAGTACTGACGAGTACTAACTAATAACACAAAAAGTACGGCACTAGAAGTTTCCTTTCCGTCGTAAATACATTGGCATTTCCGCAAACAAATTCCGTAAGGGCATTTCCATAAGCGTAAGGAAACTCCTAGTGCCGACTTTTAACGATTGTGAAATGAGTTCCTCGAAATGAGTTCAAAAGTAAGGCAAACATGAAAGAGAGGGTTTTGGGTTATTTTGGGTCACCCTGTAGTAACAGAATGATTTATGGCAGGACACAACGAGCTTCGATAATCTGCGCACTGATAAGGGGTCGCATGCTCAAAACCGAAGAGCTGGGACGATAACAATTTATAGAAGTTAATGCGTATAAAATCTATTTTCCTCATAATGAAACATTTTGACTCATAATGAGACATTTTTACACATCTTCTTCGGAACATACAGAAATGACGGTATAATGAAGCACTCGTGTTTTCAAAACAAAAGCGTAATAAAAGTACAAATCAGGCAAGCTAAATGATTAATTTAATCTAAAGAGTAAGTGTTTATACCAAAGTCATCTGAAAATATGAGATTTTTGTCCTTATTATTGATTCTTTATATTCATGAACAAATTCGTGGATCGGCTTTTAACCAAGTAAGAAATTATAATCGATCAATTTTCAACCAATTTTTGTAATTTTCGAGCTCAGTTATAACCATATGAAAAAATGATATATTCGGAAAGTTCATTAAAAATTAAGCATTTTTTGTTTTTACGGTATGTTCTGAATCGTCGTAGTTTTCGAGATAATTGCGTTTGAAATTTGAATTTGTGTACAAGCTCTTCGTTTTAATACACAAACTTTTTTGAATTTTTTACAGAAAAATCGATTTTTGTATTTATTTTTTAAATTTCCATAAAATGAACATTGTAGCAATTTTTTATAGCTAAATGAGACGAACAAAATGACACCAAAATTATTCAATAATCCAATGAACATTGTTTTGGATTATTGAAACGAAAACATGAATCAGGGTTTTCGTTTCAATAACCCAAAAGAATGTTCAAATTGGATAATTTTTGTGTCATTTTGTTCGTCTCATTTAGCTATAAAAAATTGCTAAAATGTTCATTTTTTTAAATTTAAAAAATTGAAAAATTGCAAAAATCGATTTTTCCGCAAAAAATTCAAAAAAGTTTGTGTATTACAACGAAGAGCTTGTACACAAATTCAAAATTTCAAACGCAATTATCTCGAAAACTACAACGATTCAGAACATGCCGTAAAAACAGAGCTATTAATACAACTTTTATATACAGGGTGGCGACAAAAAACCGACACTTAAAAAAATGCAAAAACATGAATCTTTTTTCAACTTGTCAATTATAAGAGCTCACTGGGCAAAATAACCCAAAACCCCAGTTGGTAAAGCGTTCGTCTTTCATTTTTCCATTCGAAGGTTCGAGTTCCGGTACCGTCGATTACTTGTTGCATCCTGTTTTTAATATTTCTTGTTTTTACATCAAAATTTTTCTTTAAAAAAACATTTTTATAGACTAAGCAGCTAAACCATTTGCGTGCAAAACGTGGCGATTCAATGGAAGATGGTTTATTAAAAGAAGATGAGTTACCAGAAGATGGTTTAGAAAATGCAAGACAAGATAATTTAACAGAAGCAGAAAAAGAGGAAGAAAGAAGAAACGCTTTGTACAGCTCGGATTTGTTCGAAGGAGATATAGGTTTAATGTTTTATGAAAAATCAATAAAAAAATATTTCTAGCAAACCCCGGGTTCTCAAAGGAATTTCTTGAAGACTTAATAAAAACTAAACAAGATGAACAGGCGCTTAATGACACTCGCGTGCAAAACAGCGCCATTCGAGATCCGTACTTTCGATGGCCGAAAGTAGGAGACCTTGTAGAGATTCCATTTGTTTTGGGGAATACATATTCATATGAACAGTAAGATTAGACCAAAATATTTAGCTAGGTTCTGCTGTTATTTTTAGACGCGTAATTATGCATAAAGCAATGGCTCACATTCGTCAAAAGACTTGCATAAGATTCGTGCCTAAGAGAAGCAACCATAAGGATTATATAGTTATTCGAAATACTAAAAATTCGTGTTCCTCTTCTGTTGGTCGTATAGGTAATGAAAAATATGATGACGTTTGAATTCCACAGTTTAGGTGGTCCCCAAGAAATGATGCTTGGTAACGGATGTCTTTACGAGTTTGGCACACCTGTTCATGAAATGATGCATGCCATTGGATTTTTTCATGAAATGAGTAATACTAAAATTTCGTATAAAAACACATAGTTTTAGGTCGCGCCGATCGAGATGATTACGTTGATATTATTTGGAGTAATACACAAGGAAATAAGAAGCGTAATTTATTTTCTCATATTTTTTATAAAAGATTGGGGACCACAGTTGCACAAATCCGGTACCCCCGGTAAAATTCTACCGGGAGTAGGTCATGGGGTAGGGAGGGGATAGGTCATGAGGTGGAAGGGGTAGGTCATCGGTCCCCGGCACCGGGGGACCCCCTTCTAAAAAAGTCGCCAAACTGCAGGGGGGCGGGGGACATAAAAACAAAAATTTTGGACCGGGGTCTGTGCAACTGTGCTGGGGACCGAGGGTCTCAAGGCGCTTGACGCAATAGCGCAAGGGGAGAGATTACCGGGTCAGGAGCCCAGAAAAAGTTGCGTAACTCGGTGAGTTCTATCCGAATATCGACCTAAATTTTCGTTCAGCGATGAAAACAATTTTGTGACATCCGAAGCTCGGTTCTCTCTCGGAACTTATTTTAATAGCAGAAGATCTCAATTTTTAGACAACTTCAAAAAATACGATTTGAGTTATATTACACACTTGAAGACAAGTTATGACTATCAGTCTATAATGCACTACGATAACCAGGCATTCGGAATTAACGGCAAGATAACAATTGTGCCCAAACAACAAGGCGTCCAAATTGGCCAACGACGAGGCTTAAGCAGCAATGACATTTATAAAATTAATAAAATGTATGATTGTTTAGGCGCAGGTAATCTCTATATTTTATTTAAATCTTTAAAGAACCATTCCCTGCTCTCAAGTTTTCGTTTCAATACACATGTTGTGGCAGGCTATAACGAGTTCAAAAAGGAAATGTACAACGGTCACACATGAGTATCATTGTATAGTGGTTAGAGTTCTAGGATTTGAAGCCGCTGGTCCGAGTTCGACAGCTCCCGGGGCCCAAAAGATTTTGCATGCATACATTGCAAAAACAAGCTGTAACTTGGGATCATAACAATTGGTAAAATTGTAGAGCCTGAACCTGAGCTCCAGTTAGTGCCAAATTGTGATGATCCTTGTGTGGAAAGTGTCGAAACTGATAAAATTACTCAGTCGAATCATGAATGCTGTCAAGCTAATGGATTTACACGTGCACATGCATGTTATGGATTAGATAGTAATCATCCTGGTGCCGCTGTTTGTTATAAAAAGAAAGGTAAACACCATAATATCACTGTTGGTTACAAGCTTAAGGTTACTCCTCATAGATGCGCAGTATAGATGATTTCATACATCTCTAAGGCGGGATTTATAGTTCTGTCGCGACACGACAGTGCATTTTTGTGTCGTACGACAGCGTTTATAGTTCGGTCGTACGACGCGTCGTGACACGACGGAAGTATAAATCCCGCCTAAGGTATGTTGCAGGTATTACCGTATGGTTCACGGTTGACCGTACGGTTGACAGTGATCAATACGGATCCGTACGGTTGACCATACGGTTCAACTTAGAAACGCACCCAAAAGTATTTTGTCCCACTCGGAAGGTAAAACATGCTATGTAGGTCGGCCAGATACGCAACTCCGGTCTACACATGACCTGGTATACAAGACTTACAGTTTTTTCTTACCTACCCACACCCAGGGACGCAGAGTGCGCGGATCCTTCTTCCCAGCACCATCATACCTGCAGACAGGAAGCCAAGTCCTGCTTCCACGAGCTGTCATTTCTGGCTATGCCTGCTTCTCAGTATTGGCTGCTCAAGAACCTTCCAACTCGGCACCTAGCGCTTTTCCTGACTATGTACTCAGAAATAAGGCAGAAAAACGTGGAATTTTACTCTTTTGAAAAGACTGTGCAAATTTTATCAATAAAAAACACAATTACCCCTAGAGGGCTGACATTCAGCAAAAAATTTCAGCCAACGAATGTATCAATGAACATGAATGCTGTATCTATTGGCAACAAAAGGGTGAATGTGATATAAATCCAAGTTATATGCACTATAGGTGTAAGGCTTCTTGTGGGATATGTCAATTGAATGCGCCACTAGTTGAATGTAACAACGGAAATCCAAGTTGTACCGAATGGGCAAATAGTGGCGGTAATTTTACATTATATAATTGAATAAATTTTTTAGAGTGTGAAAAAAATCCAAACTATATGCTTACAAATTGTCGACTAGGTAAAATTTTTACAAGGGGAAAATATCATTTTTTAAATTTTGGTTCTTTTTTCTGAAACAATCGAAAAAAGATTTGAAACAAATTGCATGTGTGTGTCTCCTCCACCACTCAAAGGGGGTAGTTGTGCATTATTACGAGGTCAGAATTAGGATCAGTTACTCCTAGGGTTTATGGTTCGGTGGTACTGGGCATAGCTGTACAAGGAGGGGGTACTGATGCCCTAAATACGACATGGTCCCCTCATAGGGGTCATCCATAAATTACGTTTCCAAAAATCACGATTTTTTACCCCCCCCCCCCCCCCCCTTTTGGAAACGAAATTTTTG
>OZJO01020650.1:0-20262 GCA_900406225.1 Acrobeloides nanus
GGTTTTGGAACACTAGAACATTGGTCGACGTCGTTGTTGCCGTCTTTTTTGTATTTATGTATCAAATTGAAGGCGGGTAGAAAAGTCTCCTACGTTTCTTCGTGTGTCACGGTTTTTGAAACTTTTGTTTGGCATCGGTTGATGGTTTCGTAAATTTTGAGTATTTTTTGGGCAATTTTGAAACGAACAAAAATAGTCATCAATGCATTTTTACTCAAAATAACCTCCAATCGTGTTTCTCACTCAAAATTCTCTATATAAGTACCATCGTGTCTATAAAGGTGACAATTAGGGCTGAGCGTTTTGCGGGGGGGGGTTGAAATCCCGAATATGAGATCTCGTTATTTCGCAATAAAAAGTTGCGGGTTTTGATGAAACCCCGCAACTTTTTATTGCGGGATAACAAGATCTCAGCTGCGGGGTTTCAAAAACCCCGCAAAACATCAGCCCTAGTAACAATACTTATCAAAAGTGGTCAACCTAGTTATCTATAATATTGATCTAAAATACTCCCTCCCCTAATTAACTGCTATCAAGATAATGAGACTTCTATTTTTAGCTCACTACCAATCTTAATTTATATTTACGCTAGCAACAATTGCATGCAACAACTTTCCAATATATTACTTTCCTTAATAACCCTCTCCCACAGAGCTTTTGCTTTTTGAGCCAATTTTCCGGATTNCTTCTATTTTTAGCTCACTACCAATCTTAATTTATATTTACGCTAGCAACAATTGCATGCAACAACTTTCCAATATATTACTTTCCTTAATAACCCTCTCCCACAGAGCTTTTGCTTTTTGAGCCAATTTTCCGGATTTGTGAATTAGCTGCTGCTATTGGGTCACACTCGGCTAAACATTAGAATGCCTTGTTGTCAATCATCCAGCTTTTCATTTCACTTTTCATCCCATCCTGTCCGTAACTTAATCTCCAAAAGTCAAAAAACAGGTTCCATCTTTACTATTCAAACTTTTGTCTCATATTGTCCACTCCTGGGATGGCCTTTATCCGATATGAAAAGTACATATTTTGAAACTAAATTCCTATCCAGCTAACAATGCCAAGAACCCATCTGAGTTTATTTGCGAAGGTGTATGTTGTTTGCGGAGTTCTTTTCGAAAGATTAGCAGACTCGCGCGATATATGGCCTATTTCGAAGCTTCGTTTAAAGAAGCTTCCTTCCGAGGTATGTCGCGATCGTGAGTGATCTTATAAGAGAAACAACAACAAGTTCGTGTCAGACGTGTTGAAGATGAATTTTTTAAAATTTCTACAAACTGCATTTTTTGTTGTATAATAGTTTGTTGAGCCTTAAAAAACTAGGGTTTATTAGGAAAATTATCCTGTCAGTTTTGATGATTGAAATACAGTCGCCGCTCCATATAGTGACACCCACCATTCAGGAAAGACCACGCAGGGATCCCTCTTGGCGGGAAAATGTATTTCAAATTTTGGATCATTTTTTCTTACTCAAAATATCTTTTCGCTTAATTTATTTTGTCTTACAAAAAGTTTCTCACCGAGAATATTATCGTTTTTCTAGATCATAGATGCAAAAAAATTGTTAAAAATTGAAAAAATCCTGAAAAATTCATCAAAAATTGAAAATTCCTAAAAATTCATTAAAAATTCGTTAAAAATTGAAAAAAACGAATTTTCAATTTTTGATGAATTTTTCAATCCACAAATTGTCTACAGGGTGAGCAAAAAACCGTACTTTTGCGTTTTTTTAGGCGCCGGCGGGATCCGTCCGGCAAATCCCGCACCATTTTTTAAGAAAAAATCCCGCACGCACATTTTTGAAAATCCCGCAACCCCGCCTCGCAAATTGAATAACCCCGCAATGTCTTTTTTTTCATCGAAAATTAGGCAAAATCGACCGTTGTTAAGTGATTTTTTCATTGACATTTGACCATTTTTAACCAAAGTTTTCAATTTTCGGGTCATTTTTTGCTTAAAACCCTTGTTTATTCTACAAAATTTTTATCATCTGAAAAAAAACTAACGATTTTATACATTATAAATGCATTTATTGTCTTAACCAATTTTTTATCAACAAAATTTAACCTTTTTAATCCCGCAAAAAACCCCGCGGGATCCCGCCCGCAAGCTTTTAAAAATCCCGCAATCCCCTCTCGCAAAAAATTTTTTTGAAAAAATCCCGCCCCGCAACCCCGCCCGCAGGCCAACGCGCAGCCCTAGTTTTTTTTTTGGCAACAAATTTTCAAAAATTACCTATAAGGGGTATTTTCATGTGAGAAATTGATTTCTCGCATGAACCCCTTATAGGTGATTTTGGAAAATTTTTTGCCAAAAAACGCAAAAGTACGGGGTTTTTTTGGCTTACCTTGTAAGAGAATTTAAATTTTTTTCATAATTTGTCAATTTTCCGCGTTTTTAGTAGCCAGAAATTTATTGATTTAATGCCAGCTGCGACACTTTGTTTATGTTTTTCAGAATATTTTTCATATCTACTCACTATTTTTATCACAATTTATCTAAAGAAATCCTTTATGATTCATACTTTCCGGCTATTTCCGTCGTTACATTTCTAATCAATTTCTTTTTCTACACTAAATGAAAGTGATGAACCGGGTGGACGGCCTTCAAAGACATTATGCCACTTCTCCGGCTCTTACTACCTGTCGTGTTTCCTATGATCAAATTTCGCATTTTTAACTGAATTTTTTAGTTCGATGTTGACTATATTTTTCTAAATTGCAAAATTTCTATTACTAATTTTGAGCCATGGTTGTTATTGAACCAATTTCTGTGAATAATGGTAGTTTTTCGAAAGCTGCACTTAATGGGATGTCTGAACAAGCATCGCCACCCATGCCATCGGAGGCTGATGTTTTAAGAGAATTTGAAGAAGTTTTGGTAAGTCATTTTCTTTAAATGTGACTTTTCACAAAGTTTTCCTAGTTCCGCGGGACCTCCAAAAAGTTCGAACTTTCGAGATCTCGCCTCTTAAAAACGGACTTTTTACATAGTTTAGCAAAAAACAACAATAATAATTCAAAATGACCTCCTTAGCTTTAATACACACTGTTTCAATCTTTTTGGAAAGTTATCTACGATCTTTGCTAAGATTTCTGGCGTAATTTTATCCCACACCTGGATCAGTGCATGCTTTAAAGATTTGATGTCTTTATGAGGCTTAGCGCAAGCTTTGGCTTTCAAAATTCTTCATACAGAATAGTTAAGCGGATCCAAATCAGGCGAATTTGCTGGCCATTCATCTTGAGAAATGAAATCTGGAAATTGGCTCAGGAAGATTTGAGTTTCATAAGCTTTGTATGCAGGAGCAGAATCTTGTTGAAAACACCAATATTCTTCACCAAAATGTTTGAATAGTTCAAAAATAGTAAAAAAAGATGAAAAATAAGTCGAAAAAATGAAAAGTTTGAAGTTACGATTGAAGACTGTCGAAAAAAACACGTTAAAAACATTTTTTAAAGTGTCCAGTTTTTGTGCACCACCCTGTACATTTTCGTTTTCTTTTTATGAATTGAACTATTTTTAACTCATGGCTCCTTTGTTTTCGCTTCTCATTCTGTTTTCTTTGAAAATCAACTACTTCAGAGCAAAAAATCACTTCACTTCATAATTAACCTCAATTTCCCTCCATTTTGTTTGACCTTATTCAACAAAAATCCCATTTGTTTCTCTTCGTTCAAGGCTACCGTTAGGATAAAGTTTCTCAATTAAAACAATTATTATATGGGTCTCACTTTTTTCTATGGAAAATAGCAGACATCGAAAATTAACAACTTGTTAGATCTCGGCAAGACGTGCTTTTTATGAGTCTTCTAGCCGTTCCATATGATAGAAGTAGAAAGGAACACCACCTCTAAGTTCTTGTGATGTCTTTTGTTGTGTTCAGAAACTTTTATGATGCAATTTGCACAGCCATAAATGTTGCGATTCGGTCCTGGTGTAACATAATAAGGGTATTTGAAGTTTGAAAAAAATTTTACGTTTTGCTGTAGATTCCAAAAAATCATGATAATATATGCCAGAAAAATGGCTTTTCATGCCTTTGATTTCATTGAATAAGCCTGAAAATAGTTTTTGTTCCCATTTCACACAGCTGTGTGATTTTCATGGCCATTGGTCCACTTTTGTAAGTTTTTTCCAAAAATATGAATTTATTTTTTGAAGCCATTTATAGTCGGTTTCGCTTCAGTACTTGTTCTTTGTGGGAAAAGAAGGCTGACTGCCAGTTTTTATTCCTTACATTTCATTGAAAAGGTCGCCATTTCATGATGAATAGAGACATGATCGCCTTGCTCTAGTAGATGAAAGAGGACATGGAATCATTCGCCCATGAAAACGGTCAAACTGTATTTATTACATTAGAAGAATTGATGAGGGAAACTGCGTAATAAGGAAAGAAAAAATCGATTTTGGTACTGAAAAATTTTGTTTGCTTACTTTGAAGTTTTAATATTTGTGAAGCATAGAGTATTTTTCGGAAGTTTGCTGTTCATCTTTTTGTCTGCTATTTGACAGAATGAATCACTTTGATCGGTTAATTCTCCTCTTGGGAACAGAAAATTGCAATTAAAAAAAATTTCGAGCATTAACATCAGGAGAGAAAAAAAGAAAACTATACAACAGTGGGTCCTATGACTAATCAACTCTTCTTTCAAAATAAAAATAAATAAATTCAACAATTCAAACAAAAATTAAAGAGTACAATCGAAAAGAATGTAAATATTTCAAAATAAAAAATTTATGATTCACAGGAATAATTCAAAGCAACAATATTACAGGGTGTTCCAAAAAAAACCACCACTTTGTCATTTCTTGGCGAAAATTTTTCAAAAAATTTTTTCTCCAAAATGACTCAGGGGTATTTTTATGCGAGAAATCGATTACGCGCATTGAAAAACCTTGAAAACGCCTCCCAGACTATGCACTATCCAATTTTCGTATTTTCAAGTAGGAATTCCTACCGAAAATAACTGAAAAATACGAAAATCGTATATTTCATGACCTGGGAGGCATTTTCAAGGGTCGCTCAAAAAAATCGCAAAAGTATGGTTTTTTTGGCTCATCTTGTACAATAAAATTAAAAATTGAGCAAGTTCTTTAAAAATTTGTTTTCAGAAAATGATGGATTTACCACCTGATAAGATGAGAACTTTACGTGGATATGATTTGAATAAAAAATGGAAGCTTGTGTGTGACCATGTAAGATTTCATTTTATTCCAATTTTTACAACACATTTTTTAGCGCATGATGTATGTCGTAACAGATCCTGCTGTGTACCTACAAAAATTGGCTATGTATCTGGACAAAAAAGCCTTAAAGAAGGTAGTTTTTTTTATTAAATGTGTGTGATTTTTTACTCGATTTTAGAATAAAAAACTACTAGGCGATGAAACCTCAACCGAAATTTTGAAGCACATTGAAATATCATTAAGAACGAATAGTATTGATTGGGTTCGCTTATTTTTAAATGAGAAAAATAATGGACTAAGAATATTGGTGGACTATATGACCCTGCTTCAGGATTCACTGTCGTCTTTCTCGTATGTGTTTAATAAAAAAAAGGTAGAGGTGTGCATGACCGAGACCAAAACTAGGCCAGTACATCTGTCTGTCTTCAGGCCAGGATGGTTTCAGCCGATCTGGTCTGTCTTCAGACCAGCCACTACCGGCCTGATCTTCCTCAGGCCGCTCAATTTGTGTCGGATCAGTCCAGGTTCTTTGCACACTTCTGAGATGCATTCATGGGGTAATCAAAGGGAACATTTTTTGAATCTCATAATTTTAATTCAATGACGTTGTTATAAGGAGTAAAAAAAATGTAAAAATCTATTTTATGCACAAAAATATACTTTTTGCTATAATTTTCTGACAAAAAAAATTCAAAAATTGATTTTTTTTTAAACTAAAATTTTATATTTTTAGAGCACAAAATCTGGAACAAATAACTGCCAGTACCTCCTATTCTCCATCACCATTGGACCAGAGTCATGGCTTCAGCTATTTCTACGACACTAATCATAAATTGGATCAGTCTCTAACCGGCAGCATAGCCTCATTCAACATGTCTAACAATGATGGCGCCAACATTTCGAAAGCATCGTCTTTTCGTAAAGCCACGATGTCAGCTTCTTCCATTGGCATAAAGCCTTCGAAGCAGTCGAAAAATGTTGGTCTTCCCGAAGATGATATCCATGTCTGTGTTTCTTGTCTACGTGCTATTATGAACAATAAATACGGGTTTAATATGGTTTTCAATGATCATCAAGCGATTTATTGTATAGCTAGAAGTATTTTACATCCAAATTTGAGGTGAATTTGTGGATTTTGGTTGTATGCATAGACGTAGCCAGGATTTGTGGAGGGGCTAAACTGTCAAAAGTCTGAAAAATAATGGGGGAACTACATAGGTGCACAAGGAGGACTGCCCCCCCCCTCCCCATGGCATCGAAGTGCACCGATCGGTGCAGTTTGGCCCCCCCCCCAAGTTGGAGGGGGCTAAGTGCATAAGTTCCCATGTTTTTCACAAATTTGTCCATTTTTGCATCCAAATTTTTTCCATACGATATGATTTTTTTCATCAAAATCGTCCATTTTTCATTCAAATTTTCCAATACGACATGTTTTTTTCTTCATGACAATATTTTTACTATCCAAAAATGTCCAAATTTTTCTCGTTTTTATCAAAGTAGTCCAATTTTTCCAATACATGATTTTTTCATAAAAAATGACCAAAATTGGCTATTTTCCTATCAAAAACGTCCAAAATTTTTCTGTTTTTCAACAAAAATTGTAATTGTCGGAGCATTTTCAGCTTATAAACAAGCATTTTGCAAAAAATTTTTTGTTTGTGGTGCTGTTTTTTTCTTAGCTTTAACAAAAAAATTTTCGGCGCAAAAATTTCTTCCCCTAGCCCCCTCGCTATGTCTATGGTTGTATGAACTAGAATTTATAGGACGAAGGCTCTAGTTGTTGAGCTGTTGTCAGCAATTTGTCTAGTTAAAGATGGTCATGGGCTTATAATGGATGCATTTAANAGCCCCCTCGCTATGTCTATGGTTGTATGAACTAGAATTTATAGGACGAAGGCTCTAGTTGTTGAGCTGTTGTCAGCAATTTGTCTAGTTAAAGATGGTCATGGGCTTATAATGGATGCATTTAATAGGTTTCGCGTGGTTAGTTTTATTGATTTTTGAGCTTGAAATTTGGTCTAAAATCGGTTTTTGGGCTTATAAAATGGCTAAAAGTCGGTTTTTGACCCATTTTTAGTACAAAAATTGGCTTTGGGATGATTCGAAACAGTTTATTCACAACAGATATGAACGAAATTCGCATATTTGACACGTTGAAATCATCCTAGAGCCCAAAAAATCGACAAAATTTTAGTATCTCATTTTTAGGAGTATAAAGAAAGCTACCGATTTCAAACTTTGATGCACTTCTTCCGACATCCTTCCGAATTTCATCTCGAATTTATGTCAGCGTGTATGCAGTTTTTCAATGTGCTAGTCCATTCTGTTGAAGATCTTAACTATAGGGTTTTTTTACAATATGAATTTACATTGGTTGGATTGGATGATTATTTAGAGGTGAGCTCACGACGTCTAAGGTTTTGACCTTTCCCTTGAATCTGTACATATATAATTTTAAATATGCTTTTAAAATTTTGGGGCTATTCAAGTCTGGGGGCTCCAATGACGTAACAAAAATTTGAAAATTTTCCATAAAATGACACCTTTAGCGTAATTTTTAACGAGGAATCCAAAACACGTACTCCCGAAGCGTAAAAACACTTCCCTGGCAAATCGACGCCCTCTTATGCCAACAACCCACATTTTGAACAAGAATCACATGTTATACTATTAAATTTGGTTCGAAACAGTGTCAGGAAAGTGTTTTTACTTCGGGATTGCGTTTTTTGGATCCCTCGTGAAAAATTACGCTAAAGGGGTCATTTTCCGGAAAATTTTTTTCACTTCATTGGACCCCCAGACTTGAATAGCCCCAAAATTTTAGCTTCTGAGCACAAATGAGAGTGAACAACTTCAAACCCAGCGTAAGTCCTATCTGGATAACATGATCGATGTAGCCCAGCTAATTAACGATTCCATGGAAAGACAAAGGATAACCGAAGAAAATCTCTCGCTCAGGTTCAAGCTCTCCCAGACCAAAGAACATTTACAAGAAGTTGAGGCCGATTATATCACAAGAAATGCGCAGTTGGCAAAAAGACTGAGTGAGCTAAACGCGGAGAAAGAAAAACTCGTACAAGATAAAGAGGCTACGATTCAGACTTTGACTCGGACGATGAAAGAAGCTGATCGATTGGCGCACCAAAAATACGCTAAATTGGAAGAGAAAATCCAGGAATTAGAAGTGGTCCAAAAAAATATGGAAGGTGCGCTATTTAGATTTTTAATAGCACACAATATAAAAAATAGTACATTTATAGGTTTTTCGATGCGTGCAATCGATTTCTCGTATAAAAATACCTCTAATGAGCCATTTTAGAGAAAAAAATTCTGAAAAATTTTCGCCAAAAAATGATCAAATGGTGGTTTTTTTAAACACCCCGTAATATCGTATTTAGGTTAGAAGAAAAACATCCAAAACGAAGTTGTAGATATGCCCAAACATACATGGGCAGCACCCCAGGTGGAATTTTCAAAAAAATCCGCAACCCTCATTTGGTTCCCCTCCCGATGGGTTCGAAAAAAGCAACCAAAAAAAAAGATTGACAAATCTAAAAAATATTTTTTCCCAAAAATAAATATGTTACTCCAAGCAACCTACTTTTAGACTATTAATCCTCAATTTTCGGCCTCTGATCCACAACCTCCCCCGCCTCACAACCCTCCAACCCCGATCCGGGGGGGGGTTGGCGGGAAACCGTTTTAATAAACACAATTTTTGAAATTCAAGCAACTTTTATTGCGATTTATATTTGTTGAGAAAAGTTCACCCGCAATTTTTTTCTCGTTGAGAAAAATCCGTTGTGAAATGCCCTAGGGCATGAAAATGGCTATGTTCGAAAGTTTTATGTAAAAAAGTTATTTCCGATAGTGTATGTTAAAAATTTATGGAGATTTTTTAAATCAACGAGAAGTTTTGAGCCCAGAAAAGTTCATTTTATTCATGCTTTGACCTTCTTCTAATTTATACATGCTCAAAATTCGCATATTTCAAACACTTTTTTCGCATTCGATCAAACTTTTTGTTTCGTTTCTTCGTTCAACTTTTCATAATGCTAAAACTTTTCGAAAGCGAATTTGTTTTTCACTGGCCTACTTTTTTCTCGACTATAGGAATTTTGGTCATTTTTCATTTTGTGAAAGGTAGTTTTCTGGGCTCAAAATGTAGGAATGCAAAGATTTTGGAATGCTAGTTTCTAATATCACAAATGACAGGGGTCTGGATCTGAAATTTTTTCGGATTTTTAGACTATACATAATCAGTTAAACAAAATCATTAAAAGATCCAATTTCTAGATATGATTTGAGAACTTTTTAACAATTTGATCACTGTAAATTTAGAGGGTCTGAAAATCGCACAAAAACCGACACCGACAAAAGTTCCACCACAAGTCGCACCGAAAACTACAGTCGCGCCACCACCACCAGCTCCTCCACTCCCGACCGATTCCGATCAACAACGCATGATTCCGGCGAAGATGATTGCAGTACCTGTTGCCCCACCGCCACCACCTGCACCAGGATCAAGTCAAACAAGCAGCAGTAACGGAATTCCAGCTCCGCCACCACCACCGCCACCGATGTTACTGAGAATGGGCGGACCACCGGCGCCACCACCACCTAATTTCTTGAATCCTCCAGCGAACGATGTGAGAACGATTAAACGAATAGTGCAAACTAAGTATGTGTTTATATCACCAAACCTGGACAAAGGGGTGGAATTCCATTCCCCACCCAATCCGTTTCTCCCAAAAATGACGACCATTTCGCACTTTTGAGCCTATGGCGCGAAAATTTTCCTAATGGTCTCCCTTATGTTTTTTTGCACAAATTTTTTTGTAAAAATTTGTGAAAAAATGTCCAATTTTTTCAATAAAAAACGACATTTTTTCATCAAAAATAGTTTAAAAAATGACTATTTTTCTCAAAAAATGCGATTTTTTAGTTCAAAAATGCGATTGTTTGATAAAAAAATGCCAATTTTAAGCCATTTTTCGCCCAAAATGCTTATTGTAAAGGACCACATCACAATTTTACAAATTTTTCCACTCTTATCCATGTGTAGTTTATAAGGAGTAGAAATTAGGGGCTATCCCAGACCATTGTCGTCTTGGTCCTTGTTTGTCCAATTGATTAATTCTGAAGCCGAGCTTGCCTCATCCTTCTGATTTATTAAAAAAAATCAATTTTTACAGGAATAAGCTCCCTGTATTAAACTGGACTGCCTTGAAACCGAATCAAGTAAAGAATACCATCTTCAATAATTTGGATGATGAAAAGCTCTTAGATGTAGGATTTTTTTTGCGGCGTTGAAAATTTGAATTTTTCAGCAAATTGATTTTTCGACCTTGGAAGAGAAATTCAAAATTGGAAATCAAGAAAACACAATGACTGAGAGTATAATAGCCGGACAGCATTCACCTGGAAGCTCGACGAGTTCGTCTACAACGAAAGAGAATAACAGTAACACATTATTGAGTACTAAGAGACTACAGAATATCGGTAAGATTTGTAAAAGGTCTAAATTTGAGTGCCTACAATTATTCGTTTATCGAATTGGCGTAGCCAGAGGGGGGGGGGGACTAACGTGGGATATAGCCTCCTCCGAAAAACGAAAAAATTTTCCTCTTTTTCCTCCCCCTTATTGCCCAATATTTTGGAAAATTAAAAAAATCTTAATGGTCCCCCATAATGATTTTTCACAAAACTTTTCAATTTTTTCACTAAAATAGGCCATTTTTTCACCAAAAAAGCCCCAAATGTTCACCAAAAATTGTAAATTTTTAGCTTAAAAACAAGCACTTTCAAAAATTTTTTCACTGGTTTGCTTTTTAATAGGAATTTTTAACAAAAAAATTTGCCACGTGGAGCGCGGAGACCAAAAAAAGTCGCCAAAAATTTTACACTTCAGCCCCCGAAAATTTTTTCTGGCTACGCCTGTGGTTTTTGTGCACCAGTTATGAATACTTTAGTTTTGTGCACTTAATTTTTATTACTATAGAGTTGTTTATTTTTTAGCTATTACCCGAAGAAAGATTGGAAAAGACGTTGGTGAGATCATGGCCGCCGTGCACCGTTTCGATTTATCTGCTCTGCCCCAAGACCATGTGGATATCTTGATTCCGATTGTACCGACGGATGAAGAAATCGAGCAATTCAAAGAATACGCCGCTAGAAACCATGGCACCTACGAAGGACTATCAGTCGAAGACCAATTTATGGCCCAATTCATGAATATCGAACGATTGGCACACAAGTTGAAGATACTGTCGTTTATGGCCGGGTTTGAAGAGAGTGTGAAGTTGATTGAACCGGTATGTAAAATCTCGAGGAGTGTGATCTATTGTGGATCAAGGGTCAAAAATCGAAAAAATTTTTCTAACATTTAAAAAGAAAGACATATTAAGGGGTAATTCTATGCGAAAATCGATTGTGCGCATTCCCGAATCGTGAAAACCTTTAAAAAATCAGCACAAATTCGAACAACAAATTAAGTTTAAAGTCAATCAGTGTGAAAATATGGGTGAAAATACGTATTTTTCAATTTTTAAAGGTCAAACAAAAGTTTTCATGCTTCGGGAATACGCGCAATCGATTTTTCGCATAAAATTACGTCTAAATATGTCATTTTTTTAAAATTGTAAAAATTTTTTTGATTTTTGAAAATTTTTAGCAATTGAAAAATATCACCGCCGCCTCAAAATGCATAGAAGAAGCCACACTATTTCATAAAGTCTTGGAAGTGGTCCTGGCATTTGGAAACTACATGAATAGCAGTCGGAAAGGCGCCGCTTACGGGTATAAACTAGCCAGTTTGGATACAGTAAGTTTGGAATTTTTATCTGTAGTATGGATTAACTCAGGCTGAAATTTTTAGCTAGCCATACTCAAAAGTCCTACAGATCGATCGGTGACCCTATTGCATATTATCTGTGAAACAATAGCTAAGAAATTTCCGGAATTGATGAGTTTTCACGAACAGCTGAAATTTGCGGAGAATGCTAGTGGAGGTTGGTTTTTAGGTGGATCTAATCAAATTCTTGAACCCATTTTTTAGTGAGCTTGGAATCTCTATTAACGGACATCAAAGACCTGGAAATGAAATTTGCATTAGCTACAAAAGAGCTTGAATTGAAGGGTGAAGAAGCCCCAGCTAATTTAAGACAGTTTGTGGAGAAAGCTCGACCGAAAATGGGGTCATTAGGAGAAAATTGCAAGCTAGCTACGGTATTATCGTTTTTTTCTAGATCATAGATCCAAAACTTGTCTACAGAATGAGCCAAAAAACCCTACTTTTGCGTTTTTGGCGAAAAATGATATTTTCGCAGCCTGGGAGAGCGTTTTCAAGGGTTTTCGATGGGTGCAGTCGATTTCTCGCATGAAAATACCCCTTATAGGTGATTTTTGAAAAAAAATTTTGAAAATTTTGCATCAAAAAAAGCAAAAGTACGGTTTTTGGCTCACTCTGTAGTGTATCCATTTATAAAAAATTACTTGTTAACATTATGCAAATTCCAGGAAGCGTTCACTTCTTGTGTAGAATTTTATGGCGAATCAGCGAGAAGTCAACAGCCGAACTCTTTCTTCCCACGACTGTTTGCATTTGCTAAGAATTTCAAGCAAGCCGCCGCTGATAATGAGCAACGACAGGCTATGGAACAGGTATGGAAGTGTTGTATGCAAATTTTGAAGCTAAAATAATTTAGAGGAAAAAAGATGAACATGCGAGACGAGAGAAAGCTGCGCTGTTGAAGAATCGACTATCTAAGGGGAAGGACGACCAAGCGGCGCTAATTGACGAGCTCCATGAGCAGTTCCAGAACTCAATGAATGGTTCCCGAGGAGCCTTAAAGAAGACCAAATCCAGGCTGTTCGATTCGAGTCAGATAGATGATGGAGATTTTGAGAGGATTATGCACGGTATTTTTGTTATTTAAAATGTTGGACCGCGAATGTTTTCCATTTTTAGGTCTCAAAGATGGCTACGTCGCGTTCGATGGGCCTCCAGTCCCAGCAAAACGGACTACCGGGAAAAGTCCATCACCAGCTAGACGTCACCACGTAGAAAACGGTACGAAAGGAACCTCAGCGAAGGCACTTGGAACTCCAACCCATATCTCTAGAGAACGAGAGAAGAGTTGAAGAGAGATAGTGATAAAAATTCATAGATACTCTTATTCTTTTTCATGATTGTATTTTTTATTCTGTGTGAGCATAAGTAGAGTCATATAAATAATATCCGGTTATTTGTCCAATAATTTTTTTCATTAAATATTTTTGTAATTTTCATGATAGCATTGAAATTGACTTTTGAAGTGAATAAAATATAAAGTTTTACTATTGTTTGTATAAATCGGATATATATTTGATATTTTGAATTATTTAAAATGTTGGATACTACTAAGCATTAGCTGCAGCCAATGACAGGGCTATTTGAAAAAATTTTCTAAAAACCCTAGATGGGGTTTTCGTGTGGGCAATCCAAAAAACGCATTCCCGATGTCTGAAAAAATTTTTTTGACNGCTGCAGCCAATGACAGGGCTATTTGAAAAAATTTTCTAAAAACCCTAGATGGGGTTTTCGTGTGGGCAATCCAAAAAACGCATTCCCGATGTCTGAAAAAATTTTTTTGACCCTATATCGACTAGCACATTGGATCAAAAAGGGGTTTTTATTTTTAAAAAATACATCAAATCGGACATTTTGTATCATTTTTCTGAGAAAATTTATATTTGTGTCGAACTTGTTTGAGTTGGATCAAAATCTCTTCTCTTGATGGGATATGGTCAGGAGCTTTTTTGTTCTTTGAATATCGCTTGGTGTTTTTGAATTTGTTGAAGCTAGTCAGAGCATTGATGTCACTACAGAGTTGGTCATTGTGATGTCCGGTTCTCATCTGACATAGAATTTCTTGTTTTGTGCTCAAGTTCCAAGTTTTGAGATTGCTTCGGAAGTAGTTTCTACAAATAAGGATATACAGGGTGGGCCAAAAAAAAAGTGGATTTTGTGATTTTGGGGACCCGAACACAAGTTTCAGGTTTTCGTGTCGATAACAAGAAAAAGTGAATTTTCGAAAAAATGTGAAACTAACTTAAAATACAAATCAAAAAGAGTATTATTTTTCTCCAATCTCAAAATTAAATTATTCCAAGCTTCCGGGTACATCGACTCTAATCCATACTCTTCCATCACCGAAGTAAAAATTGGTACCCAACTCGGCTCTCCATTAATATTAGCCAAAGTCACATTTGCAAAATAATCAGCATAATCTATCGTTTGCTAAAAGATAACACAAGTTTCAGGTTTTCGTGTCGATAACGAGAAAATTTGAATTTTCGAAAAAATTTTCCTACAAAAGTAGATCCTGTGTAATTCCCATCGATTGTATAAATCCGATAAGTTGGGTTGTCTTCTGGGACAACACTAGCAGCAGCAAATAAGACTGATGTTGGACGACTGGTGTAATTATTCGGATCTTCGTAAAACATTTTATAGGCAATTTTGTGGGTATGGCCGAAATATTGGCCCGCGATGGTGTCTTCGAATCTAANGTTGGACGACTGGTGTAATTATTCGGATCTTCGTAAAACATTTTATAGGCAATTTTGTGGGTATGGCCGAAATATTGGCCCGCGATGGTGTCTTCGAATCTAAAATTCGGGTTTAAAAATGGAGATGGAAGACACAGACAGGCACGTAGGGAGGGTGGGGGGGGGGCAATCCGAACAATTGTCCTCCCGTCAGGAAAAATTTTGAAAAAAATCATAAGGGTGCCCCTTATATTTTTGTCCAAAACCACAGGTACCTGTGGATCTTGGTCAGGTTTGAAAAAAACCACAGGCTACCTGTGGGTTTTGGACCTTGGATCATTGCCCTCCCCCTGTCAGGAAATCTTGTCTACGTGCCTGGGCACAATTACCGATTCACAGCATTATAGTAGACCATACTCCATGACTCAAACGCTTCGCTTTCCCCCGGAGGTACATGCGCTATGATTTGGACTTTGTCTCCATAGTATTCGGCTTCGGCAAGTTGGTCGATTAGCCAAGTCATCGTGCCGTCAGGGTCGGTTTGGTTGATGTAAAGATAGCTAAATTTTTTGGTGAATCAATTTTTAATCTCCGATCGTGAATAAAAGCATACAAATTCATGGGATCTCCAAGAATATTGTTTAACGAGATTATTCGTAATCTAGGGTAAATTTTCTTCATATAACAACCATTGCTATAAAAAGAAGAGTTCAAGTAAATAATTAGACAAAAATTAGGCTTACAATCGAACTAGATCTAGGCCATTGGCCCCTTGTGGTACCCAATCTTGCCAAGAATCTGCCATAGTGTCATAAAGCCAACCCATATGGAACCGTTCTGGTAGAGAACTGGGTGCGAAGCTAAATTTGTTTGATAAATGGTTTTAGTAAAAAGTCTTATTTGATGAAAAGTCTCTTTTGGATAAAGTGAAGTTTGGTGTTCGTCCTAGACCCCCCCCCCCATGGCCCATTTAAAAGACCAGTCCAGTTGGAAAAAAGTTGCCATAATTTGTATATATTCAGAAAGTTGATGAAAAATGGAAACTTTTTTTTCGAGTGGACTGGTCCGTTAACACCGCCACTTTTTTCGGCGTTCTTTTCTTACTTATCAACTGGTACACCTTCATGGTTTCCAACCGCAAAATATGTGGGAATATTTGGAAAATACTCTTTGAACAAATCGGATATATTCCTGACATATTCTTGGTGGGTCTCCCTCTTATAGTCCCAATCAGCACTTGATTCTAGATCACCAGTTACCAGTATATAGTCGAGCTAAATTTTTTGTTAGTCTGTTTTCGAAAAAAACAAGTACAAGGACCGGAGGAACAGGCCCATATTCTGTTATTTTAAGCTATTCTGAGCAACATTCAAAAAAATTTTTTGAAAAAAAGTTGTTAAAAAAATTCGTGTTATATTATAAAATCCGATTTTTATCGTGAACTTGGCTCAGTGGTAGTGCTCAAAGATTCGAGTCTAAGGGTGTCGGGTTCGAATCCCACCTAAGTCGATTTGATTTTGCCTGTGAAAAAGAGCCATGGTCAGACAACTTTTTTTTCAAAAAATTTTTTTGAATGTTGCTCAGAATAGCTTAAAATAACAGAATATACCGGAAATTTGGAGGAGTATTCCCGTGTTAATATTAAGAAATTTTACATCAGTATGGTTCTTGGAGATCCATTGTAGCATATTTTCCAAAAGCCAATATGGGGTTTCACAATGGCCTTCGGTACCCCATTGGCCGGCGGGGACGTTGATTTTGGAGATGAAGTCCTATAATTTGAGCATCTTAGATCAGCAGCACACCCCTTTGCCCATTTATGCTTACATGTGTATTATTGGCCCTCCTACAACACGATGGTTCACTACACGAGGCCTCTGTTCCAATCACATATTGTGAATCCACATGCAAATCTGAGACGTGCAAGATTTTCAGTGTAGGCTTGCCTGGCTAAAAATTTTTGTTCACCACTAAAAAATTTGTATATTTACAGGGTGGACTAAAAAAGTTTGGCTTTTTGCGATTTTTGGGGACCCGGTTCATAAGAATTTTCATAACAGAAAAATTTTTTTACAAAAAATGATGTTCTACAAAGTTGTTCATGAGATCACGACGGACAACTTTGTAGAACACCACTTTTTGTGAAAAAATTTCTGTTATAAAGAAAATCCATACGATCTGGGTCCCAAAAATTGCAAAAAGCCACTTTTTTGGCCCACTCTGTAATTTTTTTTACAAATATTACACTTGGAGGTTGTAGCTGTTTCTTTGGAGGCTTGATTCCAGGCATGTTTAGAGTCCAGGTGACGTTGTATGGGTTATTAAATGTGCCGCAATCTTCGATGAGTAGACTACAAAGTTCCCCAGGTTGATTTATGACTGTTTTTAGGACATATATGAAATCATCCTAAAAGGTAATAGATCTCTTCAAAATGCTGAGGTGGTAGAAATTTGAAAGAAAAATGTGTGTTCATAGCCGAATGGTTAGAGTATTGATTTTTCATTCAAATTTGCAGTCGTTAAAAATGATTTGGAGCTACTCCACAATCGAAGGGCCACCCACGTGAAAAAATTTTCAAAATTTTTTTCTGGAAATGACTCCTCTAGGGATAAAAACATGCGGGAAATCCGAATTTAACATTTTCAATGAGAAAAAACGCTTCCCTGAGTCAGGGAAGGCCTGTGTATTGGAGCGAAAAGTTGCAAAAATACGATACATATGCCTGGTTCGCCCTCATGTTTCGAACAGAAAACAGTCTGTACATCGAGTTCGCTACTGTGAAGGATTTGTGGGCCAGCAGGCCTGATTCGCCTTCACTTTTCTGGTATAAACTGGACTGGTCAAGCATAGTTTACCAGTAGGGGGGATACACTGGACACTCATGATGGATGGATGAATGACTATAAAGGCGGAAGGTCCGAGGATGAGTGGTGAGGGGGGTGCTGTACCCCCCCCCCTGGTAACCTATGTGGTTCGCTTCTGAGGGTCTGTTGGTCCAACAGGACTGATTCGCCCTCACGTTTAGGGCGTAAACTGGACTGTAGTCCAGATTCGCTTCTGTGAAGGACTTGTGGGCCAACAGCCTGAATTTTTGCTCCACTATTTTCAAGCCTTTATCATAGTGTACGCACTTGAAACGAGTTAATAATCCCATTGCAGACAAACTGATCTTCAATCTTCAAAATATCCCAGCATACAAAAGCTACTACATCAGCTAGACATGCATCAAGGGTTTGGTCTCCGAGAACATCATGGATAAGGTCGACTAGAATTCCACATACTGTGCATTGGGATGAATCGAGATCTATTAAAAGTTATTTTAGGAATATTTGTGACACATGCAAGAATTTGTTTGATTTGCCAAGTCATAAGAGGGAACCTTATTTTTCGCAAAATTTTGATGGCTGTACTTTTTGGACGTCAAGGAAGGGGTCAGCATCATTTCTGAAATTGATAGGAAGCCAAACCCCCTGTCCACCAGTGTCGTATCCAGGATTTTTTCATGGGGGAGGGGAGATAAAAAATCCGGATCTTAAAGCACTGGTCTACCTTTGGGAAGTTGATGCCATGTGATAGGGCACAAAATTTGGAGCATTTTTTGCTTTTACAGCAAAAAAATCTAGCCTTAAAAATTATGAGCGAAACAAACAATTTTTCAAACAAACATTGAAACGAAGAGCTTGCAAAAAAGAAATACAGCATTTTTTATGTCTTGCCGAGACGAATCAAATGACACGAAAATTATTGAATTTGAACAATATTTTAAGTTATTGAAGTGAAAACCATGAATCAGGGATTTCGTTTCAATAACCCAAAACATTGTTCAAATTCGATAATTTTTGTGTCATTTTATTCGTCTCGGCGAGTTATAAAAAATGCTGTATTTATTTTTTCCCAAATGTTCAAGGATTTTGAATTTTATAATGCTTTATTTACGGTTTTTGGTCGATCGGTTTCGATTTTTCAAAAGTGTCATTTTCGGTTTCGACTTCCTAACTCTAGTTGTTCACCTATGCCCAGCATTTCTTAACTATAGTCTCTACTTACTTCCTACAGGTAATCCATTTCCCAAAAGAAGGAATGAGAAAAAAATGATCAAAAACGACCTCATTCCATATGAAAACTTTAGAAAATAGAGTATAGGAAGCCAAAAGCCAAAAAAATTATAGCCAAGCCAAAATGGTCTATAACAAGGATTTTCAAGTAGTTTAGTATAAGTAGCTTAACTTTGATAACACGATGTTTTATACCTTTGTTTCAAAATAATGGAAATATTTTATTTGCCATAAAATATGTGTATAAAAGAAAAATGTAAAAACGAGCAAGCTATAGACGGAGGCCGAAAATGGAATCCAAAAAATGTGACATGTTATGGTTCGAATGCCAAAATAAAAAGATCTTTTTTGAGAGCCTTGGGGTCCTGCATGTTGGAATAATAGAACAAGGCCTCCTCTAACTTTATAAAAAATTGGATCTTGAACTTTCTCCTTCTTAGAGATATGATGTCAATACCCCCTCCTTGTTTCGGCAAAAACGCCGAAAATAGTACACTAAAAAAACCATGACGGAATCGAACCCTCGACTACTTGAATGCAAAGTGAATTGATTGCCACTTTACCATAGCTGATCCCTTTTTGCTATAGCGAAAAATGCCTTATAATATCTTTTTAATTAAATTTTTGTTTCAGTACAAAGTCAATTTTCTATTCATTTTTCAACAAAATGTATCCTTTTAATAAAAAGCCAATCGGCGAAGAAAGCCAAAGATTAATTATGCGTAGTGGAGATTTATTTCCAACGATGCAATTTTCTTCGATAAGGAAATTGAAAGAGCAAAAAATTACACTATTTCCATCATTCTGGTTTTTTGGCATCGTTTCAAACGTATCTTAAAAGACCCCTCCACTTGTGGGAAGCTGATTCCATGTGAAAGAGCATAAAATTCTGAGCATTTTTTGCTTTTGAATTTTGAAAACGAAAACATGAATCAGAGTTTTCGTTTCAATAATCCAAAACAATTTTCAAATTGGATAATTTTGGTGTCATTTTATTCGTTTCATTGAGTAAATAAAAATGACGAATGTTTTTTAGTAAAAATTTTAAAAATCGGAGTGAAAAAAGGAAAATTTTGATATATTTGGTTTGGCTGTAAGGTAACAATTTGACTGATTTATGGCCACTTTATTCTTGAAAAATGGTCATGTTCGATGTTTTTTTTGGCGTTTCAAACCACCAAAACCTAGGTACATTGTATTCCTTTTTGCCCAAAAATGAATCATTTTACCATGTTAGAACATGGCGACAAATTTCTGATCATTTTGGAACAAAACAAAATTGCAAGGGGGTGCAGATCGAGACCGGATCTCGGTCGGAAAAAATTTGTTTAAATGAATTTCTATGGGTAATTTTATGCGGGGAATCGATTGCAACCATTTTCAGAACGTGAAAACGCTTTCCTGACCCTGATTCAGGCAATTTTAGGGTATTGTTATTGTGAAACAATTTCAAGAAGTAATAAAAAATAGCAAAAAATA
>OZJO01020653.1:0-25572 GCA_900406225.1 Acrobeloides nanus
ACAACACGAGGTTTTCATTTATAGAGCGGTCTTGAAGTTTGTGAACACTAATTGTTCTGAATCCAAACCGTGTTACGTCACTTCGGTGACTTGTTACTTGGCCTTAGATTTAGACAAGATTTGTGCTAGGCCTTAATCTTAGGCTTAGAGCTCCTAAGTCTAAGGCCAAATGTGCTCGCACGTGCTTCATTTGTTTGATTTTTCCCTGAATTAGGGTCAAGGAAGCGTTTTCAAGGTTCGGGAGTGCGCGCAATCGATTCCTCGAATAAAATTACCCCTTGAGGGTCACTTGTTAAAAAAATTTCCTACCCGGCCTAAGTTGGACTTCCCCTCTTTATCAACATAGGTCACCAAAAGGTTCAGAATCTGTTAAAAACCATGAGTAACATCGGAACAGTGCTTTATCTATGAGCTCTTCTAAAATTTTAGGTTCGTGGATATATTTCGATTTGATAATTATTGTAGTAATTACTGATGCTTCTTTCCCCATTAATATAACCTCCATGCTTTTTATTGTACTAGAAGCAGCGACGAATGGCATTTTGCAAGCAACGATGATTAAAACAGTAAATTGAAAAGAATCACTTATAAACATGCAATTAACTTATAGGTTCGTAAAGCTATCCAGAAGACCTTGAGTACCGTGATGGCTTTCAAGAAGAATAAAACAGCAGTCGTAGTACAACAAACTGTTCAAAATATTCAAATAATCACCAATTTTTAAAATCTTTAAATTTTTTATATTGGATATGATTAAATACCTGTTGGATGACAATCTCATGCAAACCCTCTGGGTACACACAGTTCTTGTTCCTTGATGTTGGATGGCAATTAGGGCTGTGTATCGGTCATTTCAGTCCAGATCTGATAGCAATTCTAATTGATTTTGCCGACAATTTTTTCGAATTCTTGTTTATTGGACAGCTCAAGAGCACAAGACAAGACTTTAATTTCTGCTTAAATTCTCGCATTTTCATAATCAACTCAATATAAGTAAAGTCATTGGCCATAACATAACGATTAAAGACATCGAAAGGTTCGAGCGCGAATGCCAAAAGCGTGAAATAGAGTCGATTCGAATCCCTGAAACTTCACAAATTGGACACTAAGCAACCCATGCCATTTTCCAACCCGGGCACTTCACAACCTCTTACACTCTTCGAACATTTTTTGTGAAGTATCCCCGATTTTTACTGGCCTGGATAACATAGTGGCTAAACTTCAGTGAAAATGTCATCATTGAATGCAGCAATTGTTTAAATAAATCTTCATAATTTTGTTCTTCCAATCAAGCCTCCCACACTTAATTGTTCTTCGATAAGATCGAAAATTGATTGAATCGACTAGATGGGCTCTTACAAGGGACACGCACGAAGTAACGCATGAATTTGTCAAAAAGTCCCCTATATATTCTGAAAGAGCATACATGATAACCCTTTAGAAATAACAAAATTAACTGCTATAGCACTAATTCTGAGGAAATAAACAATTTTTAAGAAATGGCAAAAACTAAAAGGGGAATCGAACCCAGGATCGTCCAATCATTGGCCTGCAACCAATCCACTGAGCCATCTTGCATTTTTGATTTAAGGGATCATTTTTCTTATATAATAATATATATTTTTTATCTCCTCAGGATTAGAGTTATAGCAGCTAATTTTGTCATTTCTAAAGGGTTATCTGGTATGCTCTTTCAGAATATATAGGACTTTTTGAACAAATTCATGCGTCACTTCGTACATGTCCCTTGTTAGGGGCCATCCAAAACAAACTAATAGTTGCGATTTTTTCAATTTATTTAAAAATGACACTTTTTTCGATAATTTAAACAAAATAATCACAACAATCTTCATTGGCCTTTAAGAAGACTCTGAAATTTGGGACTTGCAATAAGAGTTCCCATATTGGGGAAGTTTGCTAACAAGCTCTAAAATATCATAAAAAATTAACATTGTAACAATGTCAACTACTACCTCTTTAGCTTGCTCGCTTAAACTGTTATATTTCTCAGAGACTTGCTTTGCAATTTCTTTGAGTTGAGCTAATTGTTCTTGTTGGTTGGTAGCACTTTTTAAATTTTCGGCAAAGTTGTAAAGCTAAAAGTTAGTTTTTTTAGAGTTCCAAACCCATCTGGTAAATCTCAGATCCGCTTTACAAGGGACACTTTTCCAAGGTGCTACTCCAAAACCTATATCAAAATCTAACCAAAAAAAATCTTAATGGTAAATTTCTGATTAGATTCAGAAAAACAAGGTGGTTTTTTGGGAGCGGGTTGGATCAGGGCTCGTTTTCCTTGCTCGGGGGGGGGGGCCGGTCCTGGGCCTTTTTAAGTCGAGTTCGGGCTAGTGCCGTAGCCAGGATTTTTTTCAGTGGGTGCCGTCAAGATTTGTAAAAAATGAGGAGATTTTATTCGAAAAATTCTAGAAAAATTCAAAGGAGGGACCATGTTGTTTTTTCGAAAAATTTTTTTGTTTGTAAAACTTTATTTTCTTGGTGAAAATGCTCAGAAAAATTGGCCATTTTGGATCATAAAATTGAAAAATTTAGATGAAAAATTGAAAAAATCATAATGGAGGGACCCAAAAAATTGTAAAAAATACCCCATTAGAGAACTCCTTGGCCTCTGGACTCAAGGCAGCTTCTTTTTGCTCTATCAATTGTTTCAATTCATCGACTTTTTGATAAAGTTCTGGGTCTTGTTTTTTTAATAAAGCATCGGCCTGCACTTCAGGAAGATTTTTCGAGGCAATTTCTTGTAAAGTTGTTTTTTGCTCATCTTTTAAACCACCATAGAACTGTTTGACCTGCTCTGGCAAAAATTCTATAAAATAAGCCCCGTGTTGAATCATTTTTAACACTTACAGTCATGGACAACAGTGCAGTTACATCACAATTATGATGTAACTACACTTTTGTCCATGACTGTAAATGGTGAATTGTAAGGCAATGTTTTTTGGGGGGCAGCTTTTTACAATGAACACGATAGCGCACAATTTTTTGAAAAAGTGCTTTAGAAAATTTACTTCGATTTTTGAACAAAAATTCAATTTTGAACAAAAATTCGATTTTGAGCACAATTCTATTTTTGAAAAAAATTTCAATTTTTGAGCAAAATTCGATTTTTGAGAAGACAATAGGCGGATTCGAACCTGTGCCATTTGCACAATAAAAAGAATTCATCAAACAGGCGCAGGTTCGAATCTGCCTGCCGTCAATAACTTTTTGTCGGATTTTTTTAGAGCACCTTTTTCAAAATAATTTTTGCACCATCTTTTATTCAGCATATCAAATACCCCAAAAGATGCAATTCGCACAACATGTGCTGCTAAATAATACCTCGAAATCCATCTGGAGTTTTTGCAATTGCGTATATTGAGAAGCCATTCGCAACCACCAAAATTGATGCAAGGATGAGAAAGTTGGAAGCGAAGGACATTTTTTAGATAACTGACTACAAATCACTTATGCCCATTTTGTGTCTTCCCCTTTTATAAACAAATTTTGGGGTCATCAACGGCCTTGGTCATCCTAGTTTCTGATTCGGTAGACAATACACTAATCTGGTTCTCAAGGTTTTTTTTCCTTTTTTTTGCTTCTCGAAAATACTCATGATTCATTCATGTGACTTTAGCACAAAACAAGCACATTGTGAAAAGTTCATCTTGTGTTTGGTGATGACAAAAAAGAATGAAATCAGATATTAGAGTCAGAAACTAAAGTTATCGTGATCTCGAAGGTAGAAATTATCGAGTTGGGGTATAAACTATAATTTGTACGAAAACCTTCGGGCTATGCGACTCTTTGTTTTGATTAATGGGTGAGATTTTTTTCTTTCTTTCTTAAAACTTTTTTTATAAACAAAAATAATGTTGCTCATGTTATGGAAAGAAGGTCTCCTTTAGAGATATTTTTTGGAAGGGGGTATCCATAGGGGTAAAAGTCGATTTTTGAAAATCAGGGACATGTCCCAACGATAGGCAAAGGACAAAAATACGAATTGGTGTGTAGTGATGATTTATTTATTTGTCATTCATAGAAGGCTATACAATGTAAAAGACATAACACTTACATTACAAGGCATAGTTATCCCTCCAATAAAAGAAGAAATGTTTGTCTGTCTTGGCTATCTTTTAAAGATGAACTCAAAACGGACTACAAGTTTTGAGAAAGTTGTTTA
Source organism: Acrobeloides nanus (assembly GCA_900406225.1). Taxonomy (NCBI): domain Eukaryota; kingdom Metazoa; phylum Nematoda; class Chromadorea; order Rhabditida; family Cephalobidae; genus Acrobeloides; species Acrobeloides nanus. The sequence continues at coordinate 4,178 of OZJO01020653.1, forward strand.
GGACGACGAAAAATGGTGATCTGCAAAAAATTTCGATTTTGAAAAAAAATTTTTTCGAAAAACTCAACAGGTAGGATACGTTGCTTTGCTTGAAAAACGATTGTAATTCAAAAGCTCACGACAAAAAATTAGAATGAATCGATTCATGCTCGAACAAATTGATCGCAAATCGCAAAAAGTGCGTTCTTTCGCAACTCGCATTTCGTTTCTTGTTCAAATCGATGAAGTTGAAAAAATTCCTGATCTTTTCTCAAATCGCGTCAAATGCCGTTTTTTGTTTAATGGCCACTAAAAATGATTTGAAATGAATTTCTGCGTTTTTTCATGAAAATTGATCAAATTTTTTTTGTTGGTTTGTTCAAAAGGATTGCTGCTTATTTTCGAGGAAAAAACTATTTGGAATGAATTTAGACACTTTTTTCAAATGATTAAACCCATGCGTTTTAAAAGTTAGCTCAAGAACATGGAGAAGATAAACAAAGTTTAGGGGGTACAAAGTTTTTTTGCCTCTACTGTATGAACGCCATAAAAGCGAGAATCATAACTGGCAAGCTTTTTGTTATTTTACTAAACTTGTTTTTTTAGGTGAGAAAGCCGGTCAGGAAGTCCTCATTATACGATACACTTTGGAAACCAGCAAAAACTTGGACTTTTCGTTGACACGTCATCAATTCCCGGTGAAACCTGCATTCGCTATGACAATCCACAAGAGCCAAGGCCAGACTTTTGAATTTGTTGGCATCGACTTAACCTACGACGTTTTCGCGCATGGACAGCTTTACTTCTCCAGGGTTAAAAGGCTGAGCGCTTTGAAGGTTTGTTTTTTTCGACGAAATTTTTAATCAGCCTTTTTTAGACCCGATTGAACCCAGACCGTCCATCAAGAACCACGAAGAACATCGTTTATTGCGAGATTCTGATGGATGATGAAGAAAACCATGCCCACACCGAAGAGAACCGTAATCACGATGAAGAAAACAACCGAAACACTGAAGTGAATGCCAGACCATTGATAGAAGAAGAAATTAAATTTCGTTTCATGAAAGATCTTTGAACGTTCAATAAGATTAATTTTGGGATTTTTGTAGAAGAAAAAATTGATTCGATTTTCGATAATCAAAATGGTAAAAAATCTATAATCATCATGAAATTTTGGAGAAAATTGACCATTTGTCAAAAATTTTGTTTTTACTATTCCTGTATGAGGTTACGCGTCATTTGAGGCCGAGCATTTGAGGCCCGGACATTTGAGGCCCCGACATTTGAGGCTCGGACATTTGAGGCCCAACACTTGAGAAAATTTTTTTGGAGAAAGGGCCCTAATTTGAACCCCCTTTAAGCCTCAAATGTCGGGGCCTCAAATNGCCTCAAATGTCGGGGCCTCAAATGTCCGGCCTCAAATGCTAAGCCTCAAATGTCGGGGTCTCAAATGTCGGGGCCTCAAATGCCCGGACTCAAATGACGCGTAACCCCTGTATGAGTATGACCAATCACTGAGAAAAGATCTATTTTAGTATAATAGTTAACTTTTTATATCTGATTTTAAGACATGAACACATGATATTTTCTAAAAATTAGCAGGTGATTTTTTGCATATTATATAGGTTGTGGTTGTTTTACAACCACGATCGTTATCCCAATATCCTAGCCAATGGCCCCAACCATCAACATAATGGCTACTATAAAGCCATCCACAAGTAAAAGATTGGGTATCATATCCATCACCCCAATGTGAGTAATTATAGATTGTGCCATCGATCCATTGATATACTAATACCCATCATTCACATGATTTTTTTTCTTAACAAAAAGGTTTTCAATCAATAATAAAAATATTTTGGAGCTTTTCCCCCTGGGGAGACGTAATCAACAGGATTCCAAAAACTGATACTTTTTTGAAGTAATTTTATGGAAAAATATCCTCTAAAGGCTTAAGCTTAGGCTTAAACCTAGGCCTAAGCCTAGGCCTAAACTTAGGCTTAAGCCTAATGTTAAGCCATAGCTTAAGCCTAGGCTTAGGCTTAACCTTAGGCCTAGGTTTAAGTCTAAGGTTAAGCCTAGGCTTAAGCCTAAGCCTAGGCTTAAGCCTTTAGAGGATATTTTTCCATAAAATTACTTTAAAAAGTATCAGTTTTTGGAATCCTGTTGATTGTGTCTCTCCAGGGGGAAGAGTTTAAAAATTTTATTAAAAAATATTTACAATAATTACATTTAAATATTTATATTAGCAAAAAATTTTTCTATCTCTTCCGAATTTGTATTTCTATGCGTCTGATAAAAAGCTTTTTCCTTTAATTGATCCAATTTTGGTCTATATCTCAATTTTGTTGCACAAGCCTTCAAAAAAGTGCACAAATTTGATGAATAATCTCGTGTTGAAATTTCGTGAATTATATTTAAAAAATTCGCCCTTAATATATGACTTCGTATAGCAAATTCATTATACATGCTAACAACTTCAAGATCTGCGTCTGCATCCAAGTAAGGTATCCTACCCAAAATTACTTCCATTAAAGTTATCCCTAGACTCCAAATATCCGACCGAATATCATATTTTCTTCCCTCGATTGTAAAATATTCTGGAGGCCAATAAACGATTGTACCAACTTTTGTACTAAATAATGAATTTTGAACTAGTCGAGACTCGCCGAAATCACATAATTTTATACATCCATTACGCTTGACCAGAATATTTTTCGGCTTGATATCACGATGGGCAATGTATTTTGATTTGCAATAGGTTAGAGCATCGATAATTTTCGCGGCAATACAACCTATCACCTCTTCAGGCACTTGTTCATGCACTTTGCTATGCACATATAAATAATAATCATGCAATGAGAAATCCATTAACTCCATGCATAGTAATGCTTGAAAATCATGAATACACACTCCGTAAAGATCAACAATTTGAGGGCATTTGGACAGTTCTTTGAAGTTTTCAATTTCTCGGATAATTCTATCCAATGTAGTATTCACAATGATTGTATCAATTTGGCTTTTGGGGATAGCAATATATTTTGTGGCCATTTCGATGTTTGTTGGCTTGTGCTTAAGTTTTCTGACCAAAATTCTTGTAGCTATAAAAAACCTTTATATGCTATAGAAGGACATTAATTTGGTATAGTCAAGTCGGGATCCTAGCGCAGAGGAGAGGGATACTTGTGCAAGAGGAAAGGCAAATGGCGTGCCTGGGGGGAGAAGGACGTAGTTTGGTGGTCATCGAGGGATGTGTTGATGACTCATGTACCTGCAACTACTCCCAACTCTTCAATATCATTCATATTAAAAGTATATTCTTCAAGTATATTCGGAAATTTAAGTTGATTAATAGTTTCGTTATTGATTAATTGATCGATTTGTAGCTCTGTAGTTTTGGTGTTCATCCCTAATTCTGATAAACCATCCCCTATGAAAGAAAGATCAGTTGGACATTCTACTCTCATGCAATTCTCAATTTCAGCCGCATCAGATTGTGTTCGTGTTTGTACTGGTAACGCATCGTCACCCTTTACACACTTACTGCGACACTTATAGGCATAGGAAACACTAAGAATAATGATTACAAGCGCGAAAGCGCCGCCAACAATCCAAGGCACAATATTTTTAGAATGATTTCCATGAATAGGTTCATCCGTTGCCGAGCTATTTAATTCTTTCGCTTCATAGTGAATAAGAAATCCGTTCGATTTAAGAGAAATATTCCCATTGTTATGATATTCAACGATCGCTTGTGAGCTGTTAAAAACAATAGAATTGTTTGTAGAATTACTAGTGATGTTTTTGGTAAATGAATATAAAAGTTGATTTTCATCACGGATCGTTAATATGAAATTTTCCGGGATATTTGCGTCGAGAATAGTTAGATTAAAAGTTGCTTGGCACGAGTCGCAAATCACTTTTTGCGTAATGTTTTGATGAGAAGCTAGCAGTGGATAATTTCGGGACATCAATGCACCAAAGCTGTAATCATTAAAAGTAAAGTTTTTCGTACTTACGTCATCCAAACTAAAATTTTGTAAAAAATCATTGGGTTTACACATGTACAATACCCCTAAGGGTCGGCACAAGCTCGCGCATTCTATCGTACTGAACGCAAGCAAAAGTACAACGGCTCACAAGCTATCGTACGAAGTTATCGTAAAATTAACGTAAAAGTACGATGAAATTGCCACAAGCTGTCGTACGATGCAATACGATGGCATCGTACGAAATTTGTCGTACGACAATGAATTTTTGTCGTACGAGGCGTATACGAAGTGTCATACGACACAAAAATGCATGTGGTACGATAAAAGTACAACGGATCATCGTACGCGTACGATAGCTTGTGGTCATTTTGTCCGTCGTACGATTGTATTTTACACTCGTACGAAAATCTATTATTTTTTCACATCAATCGATAGAAAAAATTCTCCTGAGTATTTGTGCAAAAACCGAAATTGCTTTTTTGCATTACCTGTATAAATCGAATTCCAAATATCCTTCTGAAGGAACAACAAACTTCAATAAGTTACCATTGACACAAGTGTCATTCCAATACTTACAAATTTCTTGATTACATTCAAATAGCTTTAGCTGTGCTGTATTAAAATCTTTTATATATACCGTAAAAACTTCAACCATTCTACTATGATTAAAATCAATGTTGGTTATACAAAGCGTGGGTAGTGTAGTCGAATAATGTTCTATATTTTCGGCTAGTGCAGGTACAACATGAAATTCACAATTTCCTCCTTGCGTCGCACTTTGGTTAATACGAAAGCTTTGTCGAGTTGGGTAGATAAAATGAAAAGTGTCTGAGTTCGAGCAATTTTGTGCCTCTAGTGCTGGGTTATGGTAAAAAATTTGTGTAGCCTGTATACTATTAACAAAGTCCGTTCTAGTTGAATTAGGATAATATAATGTCAATTTATTGTTCACACTATTCACGCGAAGTATGTGATCTCTTTTATGAAATGTGCCAATGAGATTAGTGAGATTTATTGAAGCATATGCCGTATATAACGGTTCTTTATAATCAGTTGATGCGCCGTTGAAGCTATTAATAAACCATATTTCGAATCGCTGTTCGAGGTTTGAATTATCAATATGCAGTAAATTTGCACATGGATATGGGTTGATATTACTAAGTGCAACATCATTATTATACCAATAAGTCTAAAAATCGGCGAGGAGTCACTTGCGTCCGGAAATTTGCGTCCCGGACTTTTCCGTCCGAATATTTGAGTCCGGGCATTTGCGCCCGGACATTTGCGTCCGGAAACTTCCGTCTCGAACATTTGCGTCCGGACAGTTGCGTCCAACCGGTAAAGTAAAGTCGAGGTAGTAAAGTTGCAGCCGGTAAAGTAAAACTCTCTTTGAGGTTATGATATTTTATCTCAGTGAATATTTTATGCTCAAAAGACCTCCCCTCGGTGTATTCCAAAAAAATTACCTTACATCTATTGATGGTATAGGAGTTAAAGAAAATTTCAGATCCCAAGTCAAATGACCGCATTCAGAAATATTGCTAGTTGACACAAAATTAACACAAAGTTCACTTTCTCCTGTCAATAAATCCACTCCTTCGAAAATATCTTCACTACTTATTAAAGTGCTATTATTTGCTGCAGGATTCTGACAATTTGTTATTAAAAGAGTGTCGTTTTTATTCATACATCCAGCGTCGCTATAAATCTGAATAAAGTATTCTTCGCTTTTGTGATTGTAAATATGCCATGTGCAATTTATAGGTGGGTTGTAGTTACAAGTAGAATTTTCGTTCAAGCATGTTGCTTGTAACGAAATAGTCTGGTTTTCCTCAAGTACAATCGGAGCAATACAAGAAGGGTAAGGAACTTTTATGTCGCTAGTTTTAACAATTACTACATGGATTACTAGAAAAATAAGCTGCAAAAAAGTGCAGCACATTTTTGAAAAGTGATAAGCAAGAGATGAACTAGCTGTAGACCACAATAAAAATTTTTCTCGAATTATTTGCATGGAAATGAAAGTGTATTGATTGATAAACAATTATTTCTCTGAAATGTACATAAAATTTCTTCCAATATAATCAATTGGGAAAAGATTAACAGCACGCACAAAACGAAAAAAGTTGACAAAAAATAATGACGCAATTAATGCCATGTTGCGAATAACGCAAGTTAGATCCCCGTCGGAGCAATAGGATGGAATCCATGCCACAGATTTTTTACCGATTTTTTACGTCGATTCTTTCTTTACCTTTAAATGCCAACAAAGTTTTTTTTCAATTTTTTCAATCTTTTAATACGAGAAATGTCTGCTTGTATCACCGAATTTTGTAACCTTAAGTCCAATTCCGTTACGGTTTAGATTTTTAGAAAGAGCTCGGTGAGAGAAGAAGAAAAATGGCACCAAAATCATGGGAGTACCTCCTCTGGAAAAAATTTAAAATTCAATTTTTCATTTTTCCCTTTTCCACTTAGGTATTTGGCCAGAAATGAAAACTCGTTGCCTTCATGGAGCAGTTGGTAAAGCGTTAGTTCGAAAAAACTGAAAAAAAATCGAAAATTTAAAAAAAAAGTGAGTCCAAAGGCCGAACTAAATGAAATGTTAAAAAGAAATTTTTTTAAACTAATTATTCTTTATTTGCAATTTATTTACATTTAAGAATTTAAAACAAAACGTATGAAAAAATATTTTTAACATTTACATTTTGAATAACGTCATTTGGGAAAATTTTTGATCGGAATCATGAATCACGATGAGAAGAAGAACGTCTCCATAAAGCACTAGGCTGGAAAAAAATTTTTTTTAATTTTAATATTAAAAAGATCTCACATGTTTGAAACCAATAGTAGCAGAACGACAACTAGGGGAGTTATTCGAGCAACAGCCACAGCATTCAAGATCTTCAAAAGAAAATTTGCAGCAATGATATCCCCTTGTACAATTATAACAATTATCGTCACATGAACAATTACCATTACCACAGGATTGAGCTAGCTAAAAATTTTACATTGCATTAATATATCGTATCAAGGATTCGTGGTTGATATTTACATGAACCGGTTCAATCTCACAAGGAAAGGGACAGTACTTGATGGTCACAGATTTTTCCGGATCACGTTAAAAACGTAATTGGGGCTATATTAATACGATTAAAGTAGGTCAGATGTCGCAATTCGCTCATTGAAGCAAAAAAATATCACCAAAACTCACAAAATATTGTTCCAGATGCAAAAAAAGTATTGCTCACGGTGGGATTCGAACCTGAGGCTTTGTGGACATTGAGCTAACTTTTTATACCATTAACAACTTTGCATACGTAGCCGAGTGGATAAAAAGTTAGTTTTATGTCCACAAGGCCTCAGGTTCGAATCCCAACGTGAGCAATACTTTTTTGCATCTGGAACAATATTTTATGAGTTTTGGAGACATTTTTTTCGCTTCAATGAGCGAATTGCGACTTCTGACCTACTTTAATCGTATAAATATAGCCTACTTTAATCGTATTAATATAGTACGTTTAAAACGTGGTTCGAAAAAATCTGTGACCATCAAGTACCGTCCCTTTCCTTGTCAGTTTGATTACTTACCAGCATTGATACTGTGCCGAGAAGAAGAATAGCAGCAATAATAACAAGCTTCATTGTCTGGGAATAATTAAAAAACTATACAAAAATGTAGAAGACTAACGAATATTCAGTCATTCTGCTATTTTATATTCAAGTTCTCATTCCAGTTTCTACGGTTCATATGGCATTAACATTTCAGAATATGCTAATCAGAATTCATACCATATGATAAAATTGTAAAGTTCATGTAAAATAATTAGGTATTTGGATAGAGCACCAAAGAAGTCATAGTCAATGAGCATTTTATAATTTGACTCAATAAGGTCTTAACAATCGTCACAATCTTAATAGCTTAAAGTATTAAAAAAATTCATATTGCGCCGAAGTTATTATCTGTGTGTTTTATCACTATATTACCAATGAATACTTTACAGTGATATTCAGGGGGCGGTAGAGTAAAAGCCTGTGTTGATAGTTGCTTTTTTTACTGTGTATGCTTTATATCAATATGATCGTTAAGACCTTCGCTGACGCCAAGAAATGGCGCCAATGATAATGGATGAGACACGATACATACCCACTCCAACATTCTTTCCATTTTTGATAAGGTCATTTGGCACTAGTATTGTCTTTGCCATGAGGTTTTGCTGCACAAAAATTTATGGATTTTGTTTGCAGACAAGATTTGTGATCTACCGGGCTTTATTTGCCGTCATTTTTTGATCGACAAAATTTTCCGAAATAGATTTACAGACATTCCTTGTTGCTATTTTTTGTGAATTTCTTCGGCGTGGCGACAGTTGAGGAAAGCACTTGAGGATTAGACATTTGAGGATGGCTATTTGAGGATGGACATTTGAGGATTAGACATTTGAGGACGGGACATTTGAAGACGGCCATTATCCAATTTGAACATTGTTTTGAGTTATTGAAACGAAAATTCTGATTCATGTTTTCATTTCAATAACCCAAAACAATTCTCAAATTCGATAATTTTGGTGTCATTTTGTTCGTCTTATTTAGCTATAAAAAATTGCTACAATGTTCATTTTATAAAAATTTAAAAAATCAATGCAAAAATCGATTTTTCCGCAAAAAAAATTCAAAAAAGTTTGTGTATTACAACGAAGAGCTTGTACACAAATTCATATTTCAAACGCAATTATCTCGAAAACTACAACGATTCAGAATATGCCGTAAAAACAAAAAATGCTCCATTTTTTATGATCTTTCGAATATATAATTTTTTCGTATGATTGTAAATTACTGGACTGGTCCTTTAAGCCTAGGCTTAAGCCTTTAGAGGATATTTTTCCATAAAATTACTTCAAAAAAGTATCAGTTTTTGGAATCCTGTTGATTGCGTCTCCCCAAGGGGAAGAGTTTTAAAATTTTATTTAAAAATATTTACAATAATTACATTTAAATATTTATATTAGCAAAAAATTTTGCTATCTCTTCCGAATTTGTATTCCTATGTGTCTGATAAAAAGCTTTTTCCTTTAATTGATCCAATTTTGGTCTATATTTCAATTTTGTTGTACAAGCCTTCAAAAAAGTGCACAAATTTGATGAATAATCTCGTGTTGAAATTTCGTGAATTATATTCGAAAAATTTGACCTTAATATATGACTTCGTATAGCAAATTCATTATACATGCCAACAACTTCAAGATCTGTGTCTGCATCCAAGTAAGGTATCCTACCCAAAATTACTTCCATTAAAGTTATCCCTAAACTCCAAATATCCGATCGAATATCATATTTTCTTCCCTCGATTGTAAAATATTCTGGAGGCCAATAAACAATTGTACCAACTTTTGTACTAAATAATGAATTTTGAATGAGTCGAGACTCGCCGAAATCACATAATTTTATATATCCATTACGCTTGACCAGAATATTTTTCGGCTTGATATCACGATGAGCAATGCATTTTGATTTGCAATAGGTTAGAGCGTCGATAATTTTCGCGGCAATACAACCTATCACCTCTTCAGGCACTTGTTCATGCACTTTTCTATGCACATATAAATAATAATCATGCACTGAGTAATCCATTAACTCCATGCATAGTAATGCTTGAAAATCATGAATACACACTCCGTAAAGATCAACAATTTGAGGGCATTTGGACAGTTCTTTGAAGTTTTCAATTTCTCGGATAATTTTATCCAATGTAGTATTCACAATGATTGTATCAATTTGGCTTTTGGGGATAGCGATGTATTTTGTGGCCATTTCGATGTTTGTTAGCTTGTGTTTAAGTTTTCTGACCACAATTCTTGTAGCTATAAAAAACTTTTATATGCTATAGAAGGACGTTAATTTGGTATAGTCAAGTCGGGATCCTAACGCTTGAGAGAGGGATACTTGTGCAAGGGGAAGGGCAAATGACGTGCCTTGGGGAAGAACGTAGGTTAGTGGTCATTGAGGGATGTGTTAATGACTCATATACCTGCAAATACTCCCAAATCTTCAATATCATCCATATTAAAAGTATATTCTTCAAGTATATTCGGAAATTTAAGTTGATTAACAGTTTCTTTATTGATTAATTGATCTATTTGTAGCTCTGTAGTTGTGGTGTTCATCCCTAATTCTGATAAACCGTCTCCTATGAAAGAAAGGCCAGTTGAAAATTCTACTCTCATGCAATTCATCTCAATTTCAGCCGCATCAGATTGTGTTCGTGTTTGTACTGGTAACGCATCGTCGTCCTTTACACACTTACCGCGACACTTATAGGCATAGGAAACACTAAGAATAATGATCACAAGCACGAAAGCGCCGCCAACAATCCAAGGCACAATATTTTTAGAAGAATGAATAGGTTCATCCGTTGTCGAGCTATTTAATGCTTTAGCTTCATAGTGAATAAGAAATCCGTTCGATTTAAGAGAAATATTCCCATTGTTGAGATATTCAACAATCACTTGTGAGCTGTTAAAAACAATATAATTGTTTGTAGAATTACTAGTGATGTTTTTGGTAAATGAATATAAAAGTTGATTTTCATCACGGATCGTTAATATAAAAGTTTCTTGGATATTTACGTCGATAATGGTTAGATTGAAAGTTGCTTGGCAAGAATTGCAAATCACTTTTTGCGTGATGGTTTGATGAGAAACTAGTAGTGGATAATTTCGGGACATCAATACACCAAACCTGTGATCATTAAAAGTAAAGTTTTTCGTACTTACATCATCCAAACTAAAATGTAAAAAAATCATTGGATTTACTCATGTACAATACCCCTAACTCCCTGCCCCAAATTTGAGAGGGGGGATTGCGCAAGGCGAAAATTTAAATTTGCGAACCAGATTGAAAAGAAGACATAACCCTTATGATTTTGGCCAAAAAGTACAAAAATTGATCCAAAAAATAGTATCGCGCGCTTAAAAATTTCCGCGACCGGCTTTTTGGACAGGTATAGTTCACCTGTGATTAGGGTGAGAAACGGGTAAGGGTAAGGACATTAGGACACAACATAAGTCTTTCCAGATCCTCCATATTATTCGGCCTTATTATTCATTTTTTCTATCGATTGATGTCAAAAAATAATAGATTTTTTCTGACCGGACTGTCTCTTTAATTTGGAGCCGTCATTAGTGAAATTGCTTTTTCGCATTACCTGTACAAATCGAATTTCAAATATCCTTCTGAAGGAACAACAAATTTCAATAAGTCACCATTGACACAAGTGTCATTCCAATACTTGCAACTATCTTGACTACATTCAAATAGCTTTAGCTGCACTGTATTAACAATTTTTTTATATACCGTAAAAACTTCAAGCATTCTACTATGATTAAATTTAATGTTAGTTATACAAAGCGTGGGTAGTGTAGTCGAATAATGTTCTATATTTTCGGCTAGTGCAGGTACAACATGAAATTCACAATTTCCTTCTTGCGTTGCGCTTTGGTTAATACGAAAGCTTTGTCGAGTTGGGTAGATAAAATGAAAAGTGTCCGGATTCGAGCAATTTTGTGCCGCTAATGTTGGGTTACGGTAAAAAGTTTGTGTAGTCTTATATATATTATTCACAAAAAAGTCCGATCTAGTTGAATTAGGATAATATAATGTCAATTCATTGTTCACACTATTAATGCGAAGCTTTTGATCTCTTTTATGAAACGTACCAATGAGATTTGTGAGATTTGATGAAGCATATGCCGTATATAACGGTTCTTTATAATCAGTTGATGCGCCGTTGAAGCTATTAATAAACCATATTTCGAATAGCTGTTCACAATCAATATGTATTAAATTTTTAAATGGTGATGGATTGAAAATAGTAATTATAGCATTGAAACAAGTAGTCTAAAAATCTTGTATTTTTTAAAAAGGATATACTACTTTCTGGCCCAATGGAAAAAAATATAAATGACCTATATTTGGTAAAATTATACAAAAATATAAAAATTGCAATGTATTCTTTTTCATTGGTTTATCTCAGATGTTTCATTCATGTATCACTTTTTATTTCAAGTGTTTCAAAGATTCCTATTAGATAAGTTATTTCATGTGTTTCATAGATTTTACTTTATCAAGAAATTATTCAAATCAATTTTATACAGGGTATTTCAGATGAAACCTACCTATTTTATTTTGACATAGCTTTTTTCTGGAAAAGTATTCTGAATTTCCGACTTTTGGAAAATAACGAGCTAATCTGTCTATTTTATGCATGTTTTTTTGCTTTTGAAAATCTTGACTTTGGGCAAAAAGTTTTCGCCAGAGCTGGGGTTTGAACCCGCTTCTTTATGAACAAAAAGCGAGAGCCATACAATCGGCTATGAATGTCGGTTTCGCCGTGAAATTTTTTAAAAGTTTAAAAACGAGTGACTAATCGACCTTCATAGCCGAGTGGTATGGCTCTCGCTTTTTGTTCATAAAGGGGCGGGTTTGGGCGAAAAGCTAGGGCGAAAATTTTTCGCCCAAAGTCAAGATTTTCAAAAGCACAAAAACATGCATAAAATGGACAAATTAGCTCGTTATTTTCCAAAAGTCGGGAATTCAGAATCCTATTCCAGAAAAAAACTAATAAAATAGATGGGTTTCACCCATCTATTTTAAGATGGGAGACCCTTATGTTATGATTTTTTTCTATTTTTCAAAAAATTTTCAAAAATCATCTTAACTCGCCTATTTTTCGTTGGAAAATACCTATTTTTAACCTGAAAACGCTCAGAAATTTTCGACAAAAATTTTGTTAAAATCTTTGAGACCCCGGGCCTCAATGCACATACGGGCCTGTGCAGGTTCAATCCCCATCAAGTTGATTTGCGAAATAACTGTCGTGGAGGCCTAAAAATGTTTGCATATGGGGATTTTATGCGAGGAATACGATTCTGACGTTATTTTTGCATTTTGCCCTTTGAAAATGCCATAAATGACCACTCAGGGATGCTTAAAAGCACGGATTTTAGATTTCGGGTATCCTGGCATTAAAATGACCTGGTTTTTACCTAGGGTACTCGAGCACATAGAACACGATTCTAACGTAATTTTAATATTTTAATGCCAGGATACCCAAAATCTAAAATCCGTGCTTTTAAGCATCCCTGGGTGGTCGTTTATGGCATTTTCAAAGGGCAAAATGCAAAAATAACGTCGTGTTTCTCGCATAAAAATACCCATATGCAAAATTTTCAGGCCTCCACGACCGTTATTTCGCAAATCGACATAATGGGGATCGAACCTGTGCCTTCAAATTGATGTCCAGCGCCTTAGACCACTAAGCCATCGCTAGGGAACTTTTTTGGTATCACGCCAGCAAACAGACTATATTCAGTGAATATTTTGTACTCAAAAGACCTCCCCTCGGTGTATTCCAAAAAATTATCTTACATCTATTGATGATATGGGAGTTAAAGAAAATTTCAGATCCCAAGTCGAACGTCCACATTCAGAAATATTGCTAGTTGACACAAAATTAACACAAATTTCATTTTCTCCTGTCAATAGATCCACTCCTTCGAAAATATCTTCACTACTTATTAAAGTGCTATTATTTGCTGCAGGATTCTGACAAGTTGTTACTAAAAGAGTGTCGTTTTTATTCATACATCCAGCATCGCTATAAATTTGAATAAAGTATTTTTCGCTTTTGTTATTGTAAATATGCCATGTGCAATTTATAGGTGGGTTGTAGTTACAAGTAGAATTTTCGTTCAAACATGTTGCTTGTAACGAAATAGTCTGGTTTTCCTCAAGTACAATCGGAGTAATACAAGAAACCATAGGATAAGATAAAGCTACTTTTATGTCGCTAGTTTTAACAATTACCACAATGATTACTAGAAAAAGAATAAGCTGCAAAGAAGTGCAGCACATCTTTGAAAAGTGATAAGCAAGAGCTGTAGAGCACAATAAAAAAATTTTACTCGAATTATTTGCATGGAAATGAATGTGTATTGATTGATAAACAATTGTTTCTCTGAAATGTACATAAAATTTTTCCAATATAATCAAATTGGATCAGTTTTACAGTACGCACAAAACGAAAAAAGTTGCAGCAGTTGAAAACAAGTCAATGAACAATGGCGCAATTGATGGCGTTGTTGCCAATAACGCAAGTTCGATCCCCGTCGGGACAATAGGATGGAATCCACGCTAAGATTTTGCAGATTTTTTCCGCCGATTTTCTATGCTGAATTGGTGGCTCGGCACATGATCAAAATTTAAAGAAATTTTTTCCTAAAAATGATGACTCCATGGGACTTTTTATGTCAGGAATTCAATGAATACGATATTTTTGCGTGAAAAACTTGCAGAAAACGGTGAAAGCCTGCATTTTTGTTTATCTGATTCACAAAATGATGGGTCAAACAAAAACGCAGATTTTCACCGTTTTTTTCAAGGATTTCAGGCAAAAATATTGTTTCCATTCAATTCATTACATAAAAAACCCGAAGGGGATCATTTTAACAATTTTTAGAAAATAAATTTTTTATATATTTTTGACCACCAATTCGTAACTTGTTCGAAAAAGTCTAGTGGCCTTTTGATGAGTTTTTCTTCTTAATTAATTATGAGCTGGTGGCCTGCGCCTTCGGCGCAATTGCCAACATTCTAATTTAATACGAAAATTAACAAAAGACTAGGGAAAAAATCCGGCACTATAACTTTCGCCACGAATTTCGCCACACTAACTTTCGCCATGTAACTTTCGCCACGATAACTTTCGTCACGTAACTTTCGCCACTTTCGTGTCAAGTAACATATTAATTTAGACTAATTGGGAAAGTTGTTGTGGCGAACATGAAATGTGGCGAAAGTTATAGTGCCAAAAATCCGTGCGTACCTTCCGCTTTAATGAATAACTGATTTTTTATTTCCAGATCTTTTTTATTAAATTAATTTATTGAAGAGCTTTTTTAAACTAATTATTCTTTATTTGCAATTTATTTAAGTATAAGAATTTCAAACAAAACATATAATAAAATTTTTTTTAACATTTGCATTTTGAATAACGTTATTTGGAAAAATTTTTGATCGGAATCATGGATCACGATGAGAAGAAGAACGTCTCCATAAAACACTAGGCTGAAAATTTTCATTTAATAAATTTTAATATTAAAAAGATCTCACATGTTTGAGCTCAATAGTAGCAGAGTTACAATTAGGGGAGCCATTAGAGCAACAGCCACAGCATTCAATATTGTCAATAGAATACGTGCAGCATTGATATCCAGTTGTACAATTGTAACAACTATCGCCGCATGAACAAATATAATTACCACAGGATTGAGCTAGCTAAAAATTTTACATTCATTACTGTGTCGTATGAAGATTCGTGGTTTCACATGAACCGGTTCAATCTTACAAGGGACCCTCACAGCTTGTGAATTTTCAAATTCGAGATTTTTTCTTAAATTTTATGCCAAACGACTCCTTATGATAAAAAATGAAAAACCCCAAGTCACCAAAGCTCTAGCATTAATAGAACGCGGTAAAAAATTTTTAAATTTTTAAAACCCCCGAGTACCAAAAATCAGCCAATTTAGAGAAAAAAAATTTTTTTCGAGATGCAGTCACGATTCTTACCCCCCCCCCCTTTAACATATTTATCACTAGAAATAACCGATTTTAAGAGATTCTTATTTTGGAAAACTCTAAGCTTCTTTGCAGTTGAGCGCAGCATTCGCTTTAATACAAACCACAGCTTCAACTCCTTCATCTTTCGCTCGTCAGTCCACTAGTATTCATTAATAAGAAAATTTGGTTGCAGAAAATGTTCGAACCAGGCATACAAAAAACCTGAAAATCCAAAAATTCGAGTTTTTATAAGACAAAGATACCTTTTCGATAAATTAAACAAGGCTTGAAAATGATTATTTTTCAGAATTTGTAGTCATTTATTCTCCAAATTAAAGGACCAGTCCATTTTTGAACTGAATTGTTGTTCCAACGTAGAAAAGAAAGTTCACGTTGGGGCAACCACTTATTGCTTTGGAAATAAATTCCAATTCGACAACCCTGAGGAGATATTTGACATAAAAATGGTTGTGTTATAAAAATTTATAATAATTAAATTTTTATAAAAACTTTTTTATAAATTATTTGAAAATTTTAGTGAACTTAACAAATATAAGTTTTTTCTCTTTGATAAGTTCGAAATAAATAAAAATTTCAATGTGTTTCACTTTTCTGTCGAACTTATCAAAGAGAAAAAACTTATATTTGTTAAGTTCACTAAATTTTTCAAATAATTTATAAAAAATTTTTTATATAAATTTAATTATAAACCAAAAATTATAAATTTTTAGACACAACCTAAAAAATTTTAAACGTGTTTGTGTATTGAAGCGAAGGGATTGATGCCGTTTGAATTCCTGATTCAAATCTGTTTATTGAAACGAATTATTTTTAACAATCCATTTTTAAAAAGATATTAAAATTTTCATAAAATGAACATTGTAACAATTTGTTACTCTATGAGACGAATAAAATGACACCAAAAATATCCAATTTGAAATTTGAGTTATTGAAAAGAAAACATGAAAAGGCTTTCATTTCAATAACTCAAATCAAATTTCAATTGGTCGATAAATGATCTGCAATCGTAAATATTTACGACGTCGTAAATTTATGACAGCTAGTGTTGTTTAGGGACTCGGCTATCTCGTTGAAATCGGTTGGAACGTCCATGCAGCTGAAAGTTGTTCCAACAACTTGCATGGACTGATTCTGCAATAAAATCGTGTATTGAAACAATTGGCAGAACAGCATGTGCTGGGGTCCAAAATGAGTTCAGAACACAGTTGTGTTCTGAACACATTGTGTTCCGAACACTTTGTGTTGTGTTCCGGGTTGGAACACTGGAAACACATTTTGTGTTCTGTGTTCAGAACACATTTTTATAATAAGAAGCCTAATTTTATTTTTTATTTCTCAAATATTTATACTTTTTATTTACATTTGTGATACTATCGGTTTGTTATATGAATATATTTAAAAAAATATAATTTTAAAGATTGTGTTCTTTGTGTTCCGAACACAAGAACACAAATGTGTTCCGAACACATGGAACACAATGTGTTCCGAACACATGGAACACAGAACCACAATGTGTTCCGAACACTTGGAACCCGGAACACATTGTGTTCCGAACACAGAACACAAATGTGTTCCGAACACTTGGAACCCGGAACACAAAATATGTTCCAGTGTTCCGAACCCAGAACACAAATGTGTTCTGGGTTCCGGAACACAGAACACAAGTGTTCTGTGTTCCACAGAGACTGTGTTCTTTGGACCCCAGAGCATGTGAAATCGTTTCATTTTGGAAAAGTAGGATCGGCCCGCTTTTCTTGCAATGTCTCTCAATCCAGCCTGTCTAAAAGCCTCCATTTTAACTTTTTTGCGTTCCGTAATATTTGTTCCTAGCGGCATTATTGATAAAAAAGAAAGAAAATATGTACTTTGGTTGAAAAAAGAAAATGTATTGAAAAATCAGTTTTGCATTTATACAGGGCGTTCCGATGATTCTCTGATTTAAAACTTCAATATCTTTTTATAAAAAATATTTTTCATGCGGTCATTTTAAAAAATGATTATAAACCGTAAGATTTCGGAGGTATTCAAAAAAATTTTGAAATTAATTTTTTGGTAAAAATTTTAAAATAACCATTTTGGACCCATTTTCAAAGCCTTTTAGCCCATGTTTTAATTTTTGTGTTTTATCAATTTTTTCAACGTTAAAAAATACTTTAGCACTAAAATAAAAATAACATTCAGAATTTCACAAAAACTTTGCACTTTATTTAAGAATTATAGAAAAGTTTTTCCGAATTTCGAGATACAAGCAAAAATCACAAAAACTAAAAAATTTATTTTTTCGATTTTTTTTTCAAAAAATTGAATATGTCTGAAATCCGTACGGTTTCTAAGCATTGGCTAAAGTGCAGTTCGTGTTACCCACTTGGATTTTTTCCAAAATGATGTTATTTGAGAGATCTAATGTAAAGGAGTATTAGAGTTTAAAAAATTTTATGGAAATCTCTCTTGAGATTTAGCCTATTGTAGGGTATTAAATTGTGTTTTGTCGACTCTAAATCATCGGAATTGAGGATTTACAACTTAATTCTTTTTTTAATCGCTAGAGCGAAATATGAGAAAGTAAATCTATCACAATATGAGAAAGTGAATAAAAAAAAGTCCCGATTGATTTCCATTTAACTATAAAAAGTTATACAGTGAAACCCCTTTAAGCTGACCCCCTCGGGAGGGGGTCAGCTTAAAGGATTTTTGGAGGGGGGTCAGCTTATACGGTTTTTTCAATAAAAACATAATTTTTCACTTAGAATATGAAAATTTTAGACCGAATATCGCGCGAATAACGATTCCTCGCATAGAAAAACATCAGTCAATGATTTCTTTGAACATTCATACCGCATATACAGATGGCTAAAAAAACTGCACTTTTGCTATTTTTCGAGCAATTTGTTGCCAAAAAAATTTTTTTTCAAAATGACACTGTGGGGGGTTTTTCTATGCAAGGAATCGTTTGCGTGCATTGAAAAATCTTCAACACGCTTCCTTAGCCATGAAATCGTTAAAAATTTGAAAAAAATGAAAAATTCTGATTTTTTATATTTCATGGTCAAGGAAGCGTTTTGAAGATTTTTCAATGCGTGCAAACGATTCCTCGCATAGGAAAACCCTCACAGGGTCATTTTGAAAAAAATTTTTAGCAAAAAATTGCTCGAAAAATCGCAAAAGTACATTTTTTTAGCCACCCTGTACATAGATAAATACTAGCAATAACCATGTAAAAATATCCTTCCAAAAATTTTATCGTAACAAAATATTAATTTAATAATGACAACAGTAATTAATAATGACAATAATTTAATAATGACAACAGAGGAACAAATACGTGTATTCATCAGTTTTATCCAATAGCATCCGTTATTCATCGTCCAATAATTCTTCGAATGACTCGTGCCCACGCATTTTTCACCATTCGAAGGGCTTCAAGCAAGTTGATTTCGGTGTCTTGATTTCGTTCGATCTTGGAAATTCTATCGCGAAGCATAAATCGAAGGTAGTGGAACTTCAAGTTTCTGATAACGCCTTGGTCTAGGGGTTGAGACAGAGAAGTTGTGTTGGCTGGTAAAAATTTGATCTCTATGTTCTCCAAATTTTATTCCGTTTTGTGTCCCGAGAAGTTGTCCAGATAAAGAAGCACTTTGCGCCCGGATTGGCCTAATTCCTCATTCCACTTGAACAGAAACTCATAAAAAATGTCGCCTTTTGGTTTCAATCGGCTTTCCTTCATTTATGGCCGTTCGGATCTTTTCTTCGCTTTCTATCATATTGATTACTGTAGATCTCGGGAATCCGGTTTCAGACGCAATTTTGTGGTTGCTTTTTCCAGCCGCTTTCAATTCCACCACATAGAACTTTTCTTCCAAAGTATAGCTTCGCTTCTTCGATCGTTTCTGCGATTTCGACATCTTTATTTTGCAGCTAAAATAACATAAAAAGCGAGCTTTTGGTGTTTGAAAAAGTCGAAAAAAATTGGTACAGGAACATTTGAAACTGGAAAAAATAACACTTGAAAACAACTTGAAATTGGAACATAAAACATTAAAATTCGCAGATAAATACTTTTACGCTGATTTGGGGGGGGGGTCAGCTTAAAGGGGTTTCACTGTACAACTTTACCTACAGGGTGTAGGCGTGTGTTAGCCGCTCTCAAAGGTACATACCTCAAACCCCTCTCCACATAAAAAGCATATCTTGAAAAATTCGTACAACTCCACAGAAATTCGTACCAATTTTTTTCTTGCTTTATAACATTCCTTTACATTAGATCTTCAAAATAAACCCATTTTGGAAAAAATTCAAGCGAGGGCCACGAACTGCACTTTAGACAAAAAGTTATGCAACTTTGAAGCTGGCTTGCGGAAGCAAGTAGTTCATAAATAGCCTAAGGAAAAATTTCTAAAAGAGATTTCACTACTATGAAAGCACATATTCTGGTAGAGGGGGCTTCGCTCTAGCTAATAAAAAAGAATTAGATCTTAAACCCTCCAGGCTGAAGAGTTAGGGTCGAAACAAAACAAGTTGATGCCATAAAATTGGTCATTTTTTCATAAATTTTTTGTAAGTAATAAAGTGAAGAATCAAAACATCATTGCTATTTTAAAGACGCTTCAACATGCGAGGAATCTTTCTATACCAAATTTATTAGCAATACATTTTCCTATAAAAAGTTAGCCGACCTCAAAGGTACATACCTTATAATAACATAAGGAACCACATAGAAAAAATCACACATCTCTAGAGAGATTTCCCACAATTTTTTTAACGCTATAACACTCCTTTACATTAGATCTCTCAAATAACACCATTTTGGAAAAAAACCAAGTGGGTAACACGAACTGCACTTTAGCCCTAAGCATTTTGTAAAAAACTGCATGGAGAAATATTTGTTCTATCAAAAAATAACGAAATTTTTGTATGTAATCATTGGAACATCCTGTAGATGTGAAACGGTTATTCTTAATAAAAACATCGATTGGAAAAATAAATTTTTGAGATCATTTTTCAAAATATGGTTTTTCGATATGTGGAATCATATGGTAATGGTGATTTGATCAGATTCCTTCGTGATCATCCCAAACTGTTAAAAATAGGGGTGCGTTTATAGATGTGAAACGAAGTGTATAAACAAACAATTTATTTTTAAAACATAACAGTTCCACAGTCCAAAAAAGTCACACTTATTTTTAAGTTGCAATACATACAATAAAACAAACGAGATAAAACAGATTTTGAATAAAATAATTTTGCATAAAATCAAAAATAAAGTCTCTTTTTGGTTTCACATAATACTATCACTAAAAATCAACAATAAAATAAGTTAATCATCTGACGGCAAAATTTTAAAGAACATCACCCGAAATTTAAAAACAAATAAATGAACCAAAGTCAATTTTCCGGCTGTAGAAAAATCGGTATTTGGGACTTTTTCGAGTCAAAACATTATGGAGTTTGTAATTTAGAAGTAATAATTAAATTAAGTGTAAAAAAATAGAGAACAGTAACACAGAAAGACTATTCCTATAGATTACAATTCGGTATGAGCATCTTCTTCATCTTCCTCGGCTTCTTTAGCTGCTTTGTCTTCATCGGAGAGACCTGCGCCTTCTTTTCCACCGGATTCGAGGAACTTCGAAAATCCTTCCAAAGTACGCTCGCCAGTGTAGTCGACGATCTTGTTAGAACCGGCTGGGAAAAATTTGATTGTCGGGAAGGATTGGATCTTCACGTCTTCAACCTGAAAAATTACGTTTTGACAAAATTAGTTAAAATTCAATTTTTGAGCTCAAAAAT